>JARJLF010001476.1:0-75851 GCA_029378395.1 Mycena leptocephala | reverse complement strand
TTTCAGGCAAGAAACTTGTGTTGATCGCAGATTTGTTCACAGTAGTTGGACATCTGTGTTCTTACAAGGGCAGGCTTGCGGATCCAGATAGAATTGAAGTGATCAACAAATGGGGCCCGTGTACCAATTTTACGCAAGTAAAGGCGTATCTTGGAACGGTTGGTGTATTGCGAAGTTTCATAGAAAAATATGGAGACATTGTATCACCAATAAACGAGTTGACCAAGAAAGATGTACCATTCGAATGGACCGCGGCATGCGACGAAGCTCAAGCAATGATACGTGAAAAGTTGAAAAACTGTCCCGCGCTGAAGCCATTGAATTATCTATGGGATTCAGATATTGTCTTGCAGGTTGACACGTCTTGGAGAGCTGTTGGTATAATAATCTATCAACTAGATCCAGACGACCCTACCAAGAAGTATTATGCGAGATTTGCGTCAATAACGCTTGGGAAAACTGAGGCTAACTACTCGCAACCAAAGAGGGAGCTCTACGGTTTAATGAGGGCGTTGGAAGCAATGTATTATTACATCTTCGGGGTCCGAAGGCTGGTAGTAGAATCAGATGCCATGTACATAAAGGGGATGCTTAAGCATCCAGGCATGGGTCCGAATGCAACTATAAACAGATGGATCGAGAAAATCTTGATGTTCCAATTCAAGTTGAAACATGTGCCAGGTGTAACCTTCGCTCCAGATGGACTCTCAAGGAGAGATCCCCATCCTGGAGATGAAGTGTTCCCTAACTCGGAAGAAGGCTATGATCAGAACGAGCCACCATTGGATCATGAAGACTCTGATAAAACAGGTCGTCAACCTTTGGAATTCGAGGAATTCAAGCACTTGATTGATACGAGAGGCGGATATCTGCAAATGGGATCTGAAGCCGCGGGCTTAGAAGATTTTGCTGAGGAGGTTTTCCTCACGGCAACTTTGGAAGCTGGCATATATAAGAAACGCAAGGAGGCTTATGCTAAAGAGGGTCTGGAAGTACCTCAGTATGTACAAATGGCAGAACCTTTGATTCCAGATTTGGAATTAAAGTGGAACGCGGAAAAACGTGAACCCTACAAAGAGGATCACAGGACCGCGGGCATGAAAAGACAAGACAACAAGTTAATGCTCGTTAAACGATGGTTAACGGATCCAATGATTAGACCAGAGGGTATGAATGATGATCAGGAATACCGCGCTTTTATGAGATTCGCCTCACATTTCTTTTTGAAAGGGGGGAGGATGTATCGTAAGGCGATTGGTACCGCGCATCAGCTAGTAGTTGACAAAGAGCATCGGATGTACATGATGAAGGCTGCACATGACAGTCTTGGACACCGCGGCATTTTCGCAACGAGAGAGCTGATAGCACTGAGATTCTGGTGGCCAGGTATTGAAGCCGATGTGTCTTGGTATGTAACCACATGCCATTTATGTCAAGAACGGCAGCATGTTTTGTTGAAAATACCACCAGTAGTTACCCATACACCTAGTCTGTTTCAAGTGGTCCATGTCGATGTAATGGTCATGGGACAAGTTTCCAATAAATGTGGACTTGTTGTAGACGCACGAGACTCTCTATCTAGTTACGTAGAGGGGCGGCCTTTAACCAAGGACAAAGCACCAGCATTGGGCATGTTTCTCTTAGAGGACGTCATATGTCGGTGGGGATGCCCGCGGATGTTTGTAACAGACAATGCGCCACAATTTAAACAAGCGGTTAAATGGCTGCAGGAGAAATATGGGATTCCTCATATATTCGTCTCGCCGTATAACTCGCAAGCCAATGGAAAGATAGAAAACGGGCACTTCTCCTTGAGACAGTCGCTGTTCAAAGCCACCGGTGGAAATCCAGCCAAATGGTTCTGGTTTTTCATGATCGTACTTTGGGCAGATCGAATAACTGTACGAAAAGGAACGGGATGTTCACCATATTTCATGGTTACTGGAGTGCATCCAGTTCTACCATTAGATATCGAAGAAGCCACATGGCTGGTTGAATATCCTGGAAGGGTATTGACTGACTCAGAATTAATCGGACTCCGAGCACAGAGTTTGGCAAAACATGTTCAACATGTAGAGGCAATGCGGAAACGCGTTGATCATGCCAAACGAGTATCTGTTAGGAAATACGAAAGATATCATGAGGCGTCAATTAAAAACTATGATTTCAAACCAGGAAGTTTAGTTTTGGTCCGTAACACTGAGGTGGAGAAATCATTGAACTCCAAAATGACACTTCGATACATGGGACCTATGGTTGTTATCAGAAGAACCAAAGGGGGTGCATATTTAGTCGCAGAAATGAATGGAGCGATGTTTCATGATAGGATTGCAGCCTTTAGGGTCATTCCGTATGAAGCGCGTTACAGTATACAACTGCCGGCGAATATTCAAAAGTTCATTGATATTTCCGAGAAAACCTTGCAAGAACTTGTTAACCAAGATGACCCAGCGTCTGATTCAAAGAAAGCTAAGAAGAAGTACAAAGGCAAAGATCTGCAATTCGACAAAGTACGACTGCGGGTAACACCAGAAGACTTCGAAGAACCTGAGACTTCAGAATCAGAGGCGGATGAGGAAGAAGAACCGTTTGGACTAGACGCCGTGGCCGAAGATACGGGCCCGCGGTTCTCCAAACGAGTTCGGAACAAGGCCGCGGTGTCTACATGACGACGGTTCCAGTGAAACTAGGATCGTAGGTCAAGACCGCGGTAGTGTCAAAAAGAAATGAAAGACGAACGTATAAGATTCGGTTGCAAGACCTTCTCCGTTAGGAGACAACTGCTCGATACGCTCGCGGCAATAATCCAGGACGCGCTCATCGTAATTCAGCTGAGCGAACTGGACAGATAAGCGGCGTACAGCCTCAGCATCGGTCTGAGCCATGATCTTTTGCTTGATCTGGCGACGAGCGCGGTTGAAATGCTGACGCGTGAGGTATCGAGCCGCGGCCTCAGAATGCGGAAGAAGTTCATCCAAGGTGAACTTGTCGCGACCGAACGGGAAACCTGGGTAGTGAATTAGCCAGGAAGACGAGCTGTGATTAAGGAACGCACCTAAAATGATACTGCTTCGGTTACGCTCGACGAAACTGAGCCAGGAAGCGACCTCGTTCATGGGGCAATCCGAAATCAAGCGGTGTTCGCAATAGTGACAGCAACGAAGCCAGGAATACATTGTGCAAGGCAAATTGTCTCTAAGACAATAAGGGCACGGTGTTATAGACTGGGGAATGACGGTTTCAGCGCCGCGGTGACTCCGTGGTATAAAGGATCGACATACAATGGAATCCTCGAGCAGATACAAGCAATATTCGACCAACTCCTCACGCGGGAACGCCATGATGGCTGAGCGCGGTGTGATGGACGAACGGGGAGGACACGAGAAACATGAAAGGAATAACAGTGGGATTTATAGGACCGCGGTCAAACCGCGGTGGCTTAGAAACCAATGAAACCGATCATGCTGTCCGAAACCATTTACAGCTCTTTGCGGTACAACAGGCGCGGTCCGTTTTTTTCTATTTTGGCAAGTTTTCACGAGAACAGCTGCCCTGAGCTCAATTCGCAACCGTTTCCCCTAAAAATAGGCTCATTCGATTCGCATTGAAAGTCCACAGCGAATGGAATACCGGTATTTTTGATCCTTTTACGTAATAGAATTTCTTCCGGAAAAACTTGGTTTTGAGTAGGACACCTGTAACACTAGGAATACTGCCCCGATTGGCCTAGGTTTTGGATATGCTATACATCTGATGTGACCCTAGCCAATGTGGGTGTTTTCTGAGCTTAATGTACTCAAACTTCCATGGACAGCTCTACTTATGGTAGTGTCTGGATATCTACTTCGCTAAAGTGTGCACTAGATCACAATCACTCAGTATATAATATAAATAAACATACCATTGTCTAGGGCCACATCAGATGTATAGCATATCCAAAAACTAGGCCAATCGGGGCAGTATTCCGAGTGTTACAGGTGTCCTACTCAAAACCAAGGTTTTCCGGAAGAAATTCTATTACGTAAAAGGATCAAAAATGCCGGTGTCCCATTCGCTGTGGATTTTCAACGCGAACCGAATGAGCCTATTTTCAGGGGAAACAGTTGAGAATTGAGCTCAGGGCAGCTGTTCTCGTGAAAACTTGCCAAAACAGAAAAAAACGGACCGCGCCTGTTGTACCGCAAAGAGCTGTAAATTGCTACGGTAAGGGGGACAACGTCGATCGAGAAACAGTGTGGCTATTGGAAATCCAGCCGCGGTGACGCCGCGGGCCTGGTGAAACAATAACTACATTACAGTGCGAAAAGTAATACTGCGTCATAAAGTCAGAAGAACGCTCGGAAGAGTAGAACAGAGGACGTACACAACAGGGGTGTTAACATCAGTGACAATTGGGACACCAGTGGCGTTTGCTAGGTCGATCATGCGCATAGCAATAAGTCCAAGGGCTTCGTCACTATACTTAAGCCAAGTCCACTCGTCAAGCATCTCGTGAAGTACCGCGGGGTCGCTGATGGTGTCCAACTTCCTGCGATACTCCTCGGAAGTGCGAACATAATACTTGCGACGAAGCTGGTTAAACACCGCGGGGACGCGGGGCAGCAATTGGTCAAGGGTAAAAACGTCGCGACCAAAGGGGAACTCTGTTAAACAAATTAGCGAGTCGTTTCAAATAAAAAGTAAAGTAAAGTGACCTGCGATAATATCGACGCGACGCTGCTGCACGAAGTCATTGAACCTCGAAAGCTGGCAGCTATAGCAGTTCCTTAAAAGGCGCCGCTCGCACCAGTGACAGCCGCGGCCCCATGAATAAATGAGGCAGGTAAGGTTATCACGAATGCAGTTATCGCAGCGATTCGCCGCCTGTGTTGGTCGATTAGACTAAGACATGGATGGTGAGCAAGACAAGTACCTTTGCATCTTGAAGCATATAGAGAGTGTAACGTTCGAGTTCATCTCTAGGGAAAGGCATTTGGGAAGCAAAGACGAGGAATGATTTAGTACCGAGAAATTTGGGGTTTTTATATGCCGCGGCGGCGCCGCGGTGACTTAGAAACGACTGAAACCGATCGGACTTGGCAACCAATTGATATGTCAAGTACTACTAAAACATTGATATCGAGGGAAACTCGGAGCGGTCCTGGAAGGACGTGAAGAGAATATAGTCCGTGAACATACAGTTGAGTGTACGAAAGTAACCTGTTGAAGGTCACGGATAGAGAGATTGGAGAAAGTAGCTACGGTCGAGAAACAAATATGAAATGAGGGTGTGATGTAGGGATCGGTGGATCTGGAAACAGAAACATCAGACAAATATGTCGCACCGCGGTCGGGTAAAAACGTACCAATAATAGACCGCGGGCTATTCGGCGTCCATTTCATCGTGAAAATCGTCCAACTCAGCTTTGTTGGCGGCGATCTCCTCCAGGTAGAACTTGCGCAAGGACATGAAATGCTTAATGCGGTAGCCACAGATGAAGGCTTGGCGTTTAAGCTCCTTGTGGCGATCTTGGTGCATGCGCTCGCTAGTAACTGCGAAGTCCTCAGACTCTACGAGATCGCGAGCACGCTTGATGGTACCTGAGGACACGTCGGAGGTTGGGTTGGCTACGAAATCCAATTAGAAAAAGTCAAGTGTTGGTTTCAGCAAGAAAAACACACATGGGACTTCATACTCTTGATCAGCGTCATATACATGAGCACTGCGATGGCGACGACGCTTGCGCGACGTTTCAATGACAACGGAGGGTGAAGGATCAGCGTCCTAGGATTAAGCAGGTTTAAAAGCAGGTCGTGAAGAAAAATAGGATTTGCGCACGGTAATGATGAATTTGGGCTCCATCTATGAAACATGAGATGTGAGCTCTAATAAATCGTAACCCCAACGCACTACCTTTTTCTTGCGCTTGTGGGCTTCAGCTTTCTCCTCCGCGGCGGTTTTCTTGAGAGTAATACCGACGTCGTCAGTATAATTGTGACGAATAGAAAAGTCTGCAAAAACCTTGCGCACAACCTCAGCGAAAGGAAGCTCGACGGGTTCGTCAATAACGATAACGTCGTCCTTGGAAGCACCGGACTTGGAAGCTTTGGACTTAGCCTCCTGGTCGCGAATTTTGCGCGCCTTGTTCTTTAAGATACAATTGGAGTCAAGATGATTGATTCCAGCGCAATAAGTGCAACAAATAATCTGTGGAAACAGAATCAGCGACGAGCAGATAATTAATGGGAAAGGTTGAACACCTTGTCCAGCTTCTCGGTCGTGTTGCTCTTGGAAAAGTGGAGACCAGCGGAACAGCGCCAGAGCCAGCACGCGACTCCGCAGGGCCAGTAATAACGGCCGGGGTAAAAGCGAAATGGTGGAAGACGCCTCCTGGTCCACGTCCATCTTAAGATCAATGAGTTTTTGCATGATCCAGTGAAGTCCTATAAGGAAAGAGTACCTCGTTAGCAGGAGCAGTTGCGGAGACTTCGTCCGACACACTCTTGTCATCGCCGGACTCAGGTTCCGTCTCGACAGTCGCAGAGGATTTAATAATCTATGAAATTGCGATTGAGAGATGTGAACGCAAAAGATGGGATAAAAGAAACGCACCTTCTTGCCGACCTTAGTGCCGACAGCGGGATGAGGTTTCTTACTCTTCAGCGACTCACGATGAGCCTCGTAAGTCTCTAGCATTTTGTAGAGCTGGGACATAGAGTGAGCAGGAGCGGAGAAGGTTTTGGCCTTGATCCCCTCTTGCAGAAGTCGCGGAGCCAATAGAGCCGTTCTTTCGAAGCATGGCGAGTTGGGTCCACCAAGCTGCTCGTGTAAGGGACGATTCCCATCTAAAGAAATATTTAGACAAGCGCCGCGGCGGTACTGCGGTGGACTCACACTACGATCGAGCGAGGTATGGGTTTGGCGATTGATAGAGCCAGCACTGAGCTTTTTCTCGACCATCTCCTGGAGGGTGATGGAGGACTCGTCAAAAGCATCGTACGCCTGGTCGACCGTGGAAGTGGCATGCTCAGGTGGCGAAGGCGCCATGAAGCTATGGGTCGTAGGATTGAGAGACAAAGTTAAAACCAAGAAACTATAGGCTTTTATAGATTTCTGGGATGATAGAATGCAGTAATGCGTTCAGAGTCCAAGAATTTGTGAACGCATGCGAGCGAAAAGATACGCATGGCACTGAAAATCTTCTGACACGCCAAGAATCGTAACCGGGGACGGTTATTATTTTTAGTGGGGGGGAGAGGGCACAGAGGCCAAGAAAGGGTTTCGCAGACATGTGGATGGTCGTGAGACGTCAAGCCTAGATCGAAGTCCATCGTGGACATGTGTGAAATTTTCGGATTTATCACTCAACGCAGTAACCTGAAGAGGGTTGATATTGATGATCGGACTACACCGAAGTTACGCGAAGTCAGCTGTTGATGGACTTAACCACATTTGGGTGAAAGATCTGCAACGCTTTGACCGCGAAGCATGATGCATCCTTGAAACAAGGAGACCGCGGTGGTTTGAAGTCGCATATGTACAGTGGATAGGAAAAAGTATACGCCGGGTGGGACCGCGGTGGGTCAACAGTGACCGCGGTGCACATGGATTGGCCGCGGTTACAGTAAAGACGCGTGAGACTTGAAGTTTTTCAAATTTCACGAACGCACAAGTAAAATCTAAAGGTTGTAAAAGCCATACCAAGGACTAGTGTTAGTAGTTCTCGAAAGAGGATGGCTACGCGGCATCTAAGGGATGGAGGATTTTACGAACTTAATACAGTTTTACGAAAAATCGAAATTTGACTTATAAATCAATCTATCTTTGGAGATAATTGATGGTCATGGCGTCATGCGATTATCTCAGCTGAAAGACTTAGGTTTTTCAGACAAGAAATCAAGTAACGGGAATTCGATTTGCCAAGAAAGTCATTACAGAACTACTAGTCTAGTTAAAATTTATACGAAACCAGCTTTTGTAAACTAGAAAAGTGTTCTGGCAAGTCAAGAAATGATACGATTGATGTAGCTATTGGAGTCCGTAAAAGGCTCGAGTATACGTTGGTCAAAAAGAAAAAGAAAATCACACCGCCCCACTACCAGACTGACCCGAGCTTCCACCTTGTCCTGGAGACGAGGGAGGGTCGGCCGCGGACGCCGCTTGACGCAGAGGATGATTGCCGCGGGGGAGTCCTGGGCTGAACTCGGATGGATAATGCAGCAAAGTCCCGGGTGTGCCAAACGGGCGAGCTGACGAAATGGAGTGGTACCCCGCGGAGGCGCTAGTTGAGACTGAGCCAGCCGCGGAGGCGTTGGTTGGCGCGGTGGGTGGAGCATTCGACGGCACTAGAGACGACGGGTTGACTGCATAAGTCTCCGGCGACGCGTGCGGCTGCGATGAGGCAGCAGGCACGGGCGCGAGAGGGGGATGCGGCTCGCCAGGTCGGTCTTCGGCCGTAGAGGGCGCGACGTAGGGTTGTCCGGCAAAAATCGATGATCTGTGGCCCGAAATGGCGGGAATATCCGTGTATGAAGGGGCGTTAGTCATGAGCGGAGGATCCTCGGGGACGTAGTATTGTTGGTGGTTGTAGGATCGCCAGGGGTACGCCTCGCGCGGATATCCGACGTCGGATTGTTCTCGAGGTGCTGCAATTCAAGCACCGGGTGTGGACGCGTCGCGCGAATTCGCTCGGAAAGACCTTCAAGGAGTTGGACGTCGCCAGGGTTTTCAAAGATAAAGCGGACGTAATCCTGCGGGAGGATGTCGTTTATGTTTGAGAACCGGAGGACGACCTCGTCCAGCGCCAACTCGAGACGGTTAGTCAGACGAGCGAGCTGAGCAAAGACGAAGTCGCAGTCGCGACGGAGTTCGATGGCACGCAGCAGGGCGCGGGACAAAACTAAGCCAAGAGAAATGTTAGCAAGGCAAAGAAATTGAGGATACGATACGCACCCTCAGGACCCAGATTCATCATTGGGCGAAGTTCTTCGATATTCTGAAGGAAACGTGTAGGGTTGCGACGATCGAGCAATTGTGCTTGCCGATGTGGCATTCTTCGCAAGATGAATTCATGCCACGGAAATGGCAGCGTTTTTTCGAGTTGATACAGGTGTGACACTTGAAAGGCGCCTGCGAATAGAGAGCAGGGACGAGGCCGTCCTGCACGAAGCTGGATGGGACCAGCTGCGTGGCAGGAAGGGGCTGCGCATTCCCTCTCACCCAGTCTATTGATAACTTGGATAAGTTCTTGGGTAGAATAGAAAAGTAAAAAGACGTACCGCCGGGAGGATTGCCAACATTTCGTGCAACATGTCTACACGCAAGGTGTGCGGCGTCTCTTGGATAGGTGCCGCGGCAGGCGTCGGAATGGGCGGCGGCAGCGGCTGTGGTTGGTACGCGGAGATAGCGGGTTCACGTTTGCGCTGAAAAGACGAACGGGTTCAGCTATTTTAAAGGAATGCTAGAAAAGTTGCGACTTACTTTGTGCTCGCTCGATGGAACGGCCACGTAAGGAACTGGCATCTTGGACAGAGCTACTTTAGAAGACGACGCCACGGGCTGCGTTTTGCTAGGGGAAGGCGTGATCCGGGACTTGCTGGAAGATGCGACGGGCTGCGGAGGTGGCGAGGATTGGAGCGCGGCTACTTCGCGGCGTAACTTCTTGGGTGCAGGAGGCTCATCCTCCTCCTCGTCGTCACGGTCGGCAACAGACACGTCATCCACGTCAGCGACAGAAGGAGCTTCGTCCATCTCGTCGTCCGAGAGGACGAACGCCGACTCAGCCTCTGGTAGACGAATGCGCGGCAGGACGAACGCGGTGGTAGCAGGCTGTAGAGACTGCTATAGAACTCACCCGTAGTTTTCGCATGTCGGGCGTAAAAATATTCAGCAGGTCGGCAAACTCGGGCTCCTTGATGTATTTCGAGTGAATGTCCACAGCAAATTTAGTGGCTTTGGCGACGGAGTACAAGAAAGAAATGTGTTCGCCGTAGACCATGGGGTCGTGGCGAAGGAACTCTTGCTGGAAAAGTCACAAGCAGTTAGTTTGATAAAAAGAAAAGTAAAGCAAGGACTGACGAAGTGAGGAAGAGCTTCGCGCAAGATGTTTGCGACAGTCTTGGGAGGGCACTCGCAGATGGAGACCTCGGCGAACAAGGACACCAGGCGTCTGCAGGCATCGTTGTCGAAGAAAGACCAGGCCGCGGAACGCGGCTCAGCCAAACTCAGGTTTCCCCCGGGAAATCGTCGGTGTCGGCGGGGCCAGTAACGGTTTTGCCGCGCGGGTTTTTGGGACTGCCTTGCGAGAGCCTTGGCCGCCGGTCTTCTTTTGCTTAGCAGCCTGTTGTTTTGGAGCCATGGGTGGAAATGGGAAGAGCAAAGGGACCGCGCGGCGGCCAGCAAGATGGTGGAAGGAAAGAGAAAGCAATGGAACGCTGTGGAATGCTGCGCAAAGTGGGTGGCATTGAATCTGATTGGTCGCGCCCAGCGTGATGCAAGAAGCCAGAAGCTCACCTTTATTTGGCACGAACCGATAATTTTGGAAAAATTAAAGTTCGTTGATGTCACCGAAACCTCTAAGCGCAGGGACAACTCAATGCAAAGAAGCTCGTCCGCAGCACTTGTAAATGAGGACCGCGGTAGAGTTCTGAAGGGCCGCGGCGAGGTTTCGGAAGCGTTCTAAAGCAAAGACAGAATAATAGGAGAGGTTTGAGATGAAACAAAGTCTCGCCAAGCCCCTATTAGCACTTTGATGGCAAAATTGAAGATCTGCAGAAGCATGTCGTAATGATCGGGGATCAGCACAGCATACCGTAGACACTTTGTGTCAAAGTCATTTTTGGTTCCGTGGCAACTTGGAAAGTGCACCGCGCTGGAATCTGTGATCAAAAGTCCAAAGAAGGGCTGGAAAAATTTGAACTTGAAAAGGGTATTCAAGCAGGCAAAATTAAAATCATAACGTCCGTGAGGAGATATCATCCCGTGGGCTACTAAACATCAGAAAGCGAATGGCGCGGACTGACGACCGGGGACGGTCGAGATTTAGTAAAGGGGAGATGAGACGGCGCAACACCAAATGCACGTCCTCTAGCTATTTTTGCGCTTATAAACACACCATTAAGAGGCACAGAGTAGCTTCAGTGATATACAAACATATCTGTATACCTGAACTCTGTTAGGTGATATAAAGGAGAGTCAGAGCGAGCTCCGACTACTGACTGTAGTATTCAGAGCACGACCGCGGTGACGCCGCGGCGTGTTGTACTCTGAATACACTACCAAGGAGATATACCCATAACCGCCTATAACCTATTCAAGGGATTTATTCCTATAAAAGCGACCCAGAGACTTCATAGATGAAGTGGCGAGACTTAACATGTTGCGCGGTACATTAAACTGCGTAGGAGAGCCGCCGCGGTGCCACTGCGGCGCCTCTCTGCCAAAGACATAGTTGTGTTAACGGTTACATTATGGAGGAAAGCGGCCGCGGTCCTACCGCGGCGTCCCATAACTGTGTATAACCTACTGCGGAGCCTACTAACGGGCCGCGGTCGAGCATAGACCCATTATTACCCTAAGACAGGGAACTGCCAAAGCGATCGGACGATCACGTGGCGCCGCGGCGCGACGCGACCTGTCAAATCAAAGACACACAAGTCCTAATTCGATTCTAGCATCGGATTCAGGCACTCCGGTACTTCACGGGCCAAGCACTGCCCGCGGCCGGATCCACCAAAGACAAGCACGAGGAGGAATGTATTGAAAAGGCTGGGTTCAACCCCAGGCCGGCGCGGCATTGTACTGCGGGTGCGGAAGGCACCGCGGTATTGCCAATATACCAAATATAGACCGCGGGGTCAAAACCGACGATCTCCCGGCCCAAGAGCATGCGGGATCGACGAAGAACCACGAGGGAACGAACCTACATGACCAAGCACCACATCTCAGTTACCATATCTAGTTTATCTCCTTTCGTTTGTACTATTACTATAAAAGCAGCCTGTAGAACCCGCATACAGCCAGTTCATCGCACCGTCTATCGGCGTGGGTGTCCTCAGGCATATTTCGCGGAGATTCGTTTACTATCTCTGTTTGTAACTTGTCTATAAATTGAAGTTGGTTGTTGGCTCGAATTGTCAAGCAAGGGACTCATCAGTTAAGCTTCAAACGGTTAACCACCTGAGAATTGGTTGTGACTTGTCAGCTGCTTTGCCTTCACACTCATCAGGGAGAGTCCTGTCATTAGCTGTTGGATCGATTAGTTGGACTTTGCAATCAACGCTTAAGCCGTTACTATAAAAGTGAAGGAAACGTCCCTAAACGAGGACAAGTTTAGGTCTGCTGTACGGGAGAGTCCTGCAGTAAAGAGAATTGCCAAGGAAGGAACAGCTTGCCTCATTATAGCAATTGGAATTGGCCATTGCTGGGGATATTTTGTGAACACCAAGTACAAACTCTGCCCTGAAGTGATAGAACTATCTTTATCGTCACTACCTTCTTGTATCCGTCTCATACAAACGTTCATCCAACGCCGCGGCGGAAAGATAACTGCTGTAACTTGCCAAGTGAAGTGCCGCGGGGACTTTGTTAGTGCCTCATAGTACTTGTTTCGTTGTTAACTGTACAATCCAAACCTGCTGGCTGCATACTACGGTCCGGACCCGAACTCACCTAAGGATTGCGCTAGTCTTTTGGGAGTGATAAGATATTGTTTGTGTGGTTTTAGTGTTGTTTCACAACACGCTATAACTAAGCATATTCAAGACGTATTGTAAGCACACCGTTTCAACGGGAGCCAGGAGGAGCCAACCAAAGGTTGGCGACGAGTGGCGTATCAAGGACTTTCATTTCTTCAGACTGCAATGCCTCTGACAACTGACACAAGGGGCCACAAGGAGTCAACCAAGGGTGGCGACAAGTGGCATACTAATGGAATTCTGAACTCAGGACATCTGGATATTAGACTGTTTCAACGTACAATTGCCGTTGCGAAGCACGGGTTTCTGCTATCTGATTTACTAGACTACAATGACATCGTTGATTTGATTTGTGAAATCTACTGTATCAAGGGTCCTAGGGAACTTTGCGTTAACAGTTACTTTCAAGAGCAGAAGTGTACTTAAGGACATTCTTCGGACTGTTCAATTGGAACTTGGTTACTTGCTCAACGTGATTCTGGGGATTCAGACTTCGTTTGCCGCATACTATGGCACGGACCCACAAACATGAGGAGAGCGCTATTAAGAGGGCAGTTGTGTTGGTGGTTTTTGGTGGTGTTTTACATCCCTAGCTGCTATTGCATTTCAAGCGTACTGTTTAGCACACCGTTTCACCGGTTTCAACCTGGCATTGTATGGTGCATGGTGACTGATTTGTCCCACTGTTTGCGAACACGTATAGCATCAGTACTCGTCCCTTCCACAGATTCCCCCAGTCTCGATGTCAAGAGCAGCAGATAGAGGCCGGGGAAGAGGCTGTAACTCCCGGAAAGCGCCAGGTGAGTGGGAAGGTCTGGATCAAGGACTTGAAGGAGCAGGGACAGCGACAATTTGCCTTTGAGATGGCTGGGGTTTACTTATGGCGAGGCAAGTTCTTCATACACCGAGTTGTAGTGTGGTGAGAATCATCTTCGAGCTTCAACTTATTTGTTCCTTGGCTCTTCAAATTCTGTCGCAAGATGAAACAAAGATGAAGGTTTAGGCCTTAGGTTTAGCAAAGGTTTGGACTAAATCGTTGCTCACACTCAGGCTTCTGAATACTGGCATATTGTTCCCAGATTGAAGCATGGTGCGGGCGATCCTAGGGGTAGCATCGTGGATGATGATCATAGAGGGGATCGGCTGTATCCATCTGCCAACAAGGGGAGGACACTGCAACGTATTACAGCACACTAGCATAGCGAGGTTACTGGAAAAAACCTCCAAGCGAGTAGTTCTAGACACAGGGACAGAGAATATCGAGTGCGAGGCAGGGCAAGGTCAGAATTGGATGGTTAGCAAAGGTTGTGCGCTGTGGGCTGAGCGCTGAGGCCACTGGGCAGATGGTGGTGGTAAGACGACAGCCGGCAGTCGGCCCGATCTTAACTGATGACAAGATTTGATGCTGTCAAATGGCTCTTCTTTCTTTTCCTCCACCACCATCCGGTGCGAAGGCTGTAAAATCTCAACCACCAGCACCATGACTGGGGTTTCTTACAGACAACAACATTTGAGATGTACTCGTTGGTGCAATCAACAGATCCGCTCAAGGACTCATTTTTCTTTCTTGTGAACCTTGCTTTTCGGATGCACATGCTAATCTACCAGCTGCAGTCCAATCCGACCTCGTCATTCACTCCGAATCACTTGTTGACCGTGCATTTTGCTAGACAATATCATACAACGGGGCCACGTCCGGAAGGACTATCGTAAGGCTGTGGGTGTGGCGATCAATTTTCTCACTGATCATCATGACGTGCAGATGCTTTGCGGGTTCGGCGGCATAGGTCCTTGCTTTCTGTCCTGTCCTGGGGAATTAATTCATTCATCCATCTCAACGTATACAGTCAGCAAGCACAACATTATAGTCACTGCGATTCAGAATGAGTCTGGCATTTATAGAGACCTATGAACTCACTGACTTGGCCGTTGTAGAAGAGGGTGTTGGTCAGTAGGTTGACCAGGAAGGGAAGGTCAGCAGTAGGTACGGGTCTATAGCCACCAAGTAAAATAGTCACGATTTATCACACAATGAGTACTCAGCTTTGGAACAACTTATGAGGCTTGAAGGTGTCTGCTTCTGGACCTCGTATACTCGATATCGTGTTCGCGGGACTGGGGAACTCGGGACAGTAGATGGTGGGGGAAACAAGAGGGAAGATCCCTTTCTGTTGCGTTGACAGCTAATATAAGTACATGATCGGGGTGGCTGAAACGTGTTCTCCTGCGTCACCAGAGCCCAGCGCGTATCCAGAGGATGTCAAACAGTTACAAACGAGTCAAATAGGTAAGTGTCCGTGAAAATGAAACAGAAATACCTCAGGCTAAACTCATTCCTTTGACGTTCGGCAAACCAGGAGATGCGCAAAGACGAATAGGAAGAGGATACTGCCGCCTCAGTGCTGTCGTCTGGCTGACCAAACCGACGATGTCTCGATTCCCAGCACATTCTGAGAAGGCCTAAGTCGCAGGTAAAGCATCGCCGTCAGCCTATATGTATTACAGATGAGGGAAAAATAAGTGTGAGTCAAGGAAATTTATGATAGAGACTGAGGTTAGCTTAATGGGTATGAGGGAAAATATATCGCAATCCTGCCCCACGCTAAATGCGCCTCCTACGATGGATTCGAACCGTGGGTGTTTAATTGATGCGCGATCACGAGACTCGATGGGGGACAGTCCCGTGCCATACGCGCATGCGAATAGACCTGTAGTGCAAATATAAAACCTAAAAAGATGGAATAATGTTGGAGGGAGGTAACATGAGTGATTCTTCGGATAGAGAAGTGGAGGAAGAAATGGGTGGTCGTTAACGCCGGATTAGGAACTCGCATGTAATACCATAGATGATCACGGCGACGAGCGTGCCAATAGGCACTTCCACACCGTGAAGGTGGCGCTGACATTTGCTGAGTTGGGAATGTTCTTTTGCTTCCTTCACCCCAGTGAGCTTCTCGGGTGTTATGTAAGACCCTCTTAGGTAGGTTATTTGGTAGCGAATTAACCTACCTAGGAGGTCCACCTGACAGGAGGCCCGTAGGGATGGACACGGGTATACCCGCGGGTTTCCACGGGTCTGACTTGCCAGCCTTGTAGCCCCAGAAATTCCGAGCATGGCAAAAAAAATTTCAGGCAAAACGGTGCAGAAATGAGCTAGCTATGCCCCCAACAAACCTCCGGGCATATTTGGCAGCCCCTGTGCCCATATTTGGAAATTTATGTGACGGGTACAGTCACGGGTTGTCACGCGGGTCTGATTTCAGTATCCTGGCTCCAGAACTGTGACCATCCCGTCTATTTGAACCAAATTTAGATCAGAAGGTAGCTAACACTTCCCCCTTCCTTTCTATTCAATTTTTCTGGCCAAATCTTAAATATTGGTTACGCTATATTGCCATCAGTTCGATTTGATCAAAAACCCGTGTCCATCCCTAGAGGCCCGACATCGGCGGGGTAATAATAACACTTCTATTACTAATTGAACTGACACTGATGGCGAGCGCCTCCTCCAGCGGTACCAGAGGTGGAGGGTCGGTGGATTTTCTGCACACTGTGATACACAAGTTATTATTTCAAATATACTAGCAGTAACCCGTGCTTCGCTACGGTGGGAATATTAAAATCTAACATTTTCATTTTTCCTGCTTGAAAAGGCTTGAAATTGCCATTCCTCGTCAACCTCCGGTTTACTCGTCGTGGCCTAGTGGCCTGTAACAACTATTCTGATTGCCTTTTAATTCATAGGTGAGCTCAGAACACGCCAGGAATATTCAGTGGCTCGGTACATCACATTATTGGTATTGTCTTTTCATATCTGGTCTGCGTCTGGACTGCTAGGTGATTATTTTGCCATGATGTGCTGCCTATATGACAATCCATGGACATTTGCAGATTCAGTCAAACTGAGTTCAAAATCTTTAATATAAAAAGTGTTAATCCATTGTCCGGTGACTGAGATTGTTGGTATTGGGTATTCATGAACACCATGTGGTCTTTTTTGCATCCAATTTGTTGTAGCCATGTAGGATATCCTGCTTATATTTAGTTAGTTTGCTTTGGACCCAGCACCGACATGGTCCTTGGAAATTGTGCCGGTTCTGCAGTCCATCAAAACCCAGCTGTTTAAGTTCGTGCGTGCTCCCCAGCCTTAATCTCGAATGAGGTGATTAGCTTAAGCCCGACGTTATTTACAGTTGCCGGAGTATTCAAAATGTGTTTATATATGATCTTTAGAAGTAATCGCACTTCAAGAACCAAGTTTTCAACATCTGAACATTTCAAAAATAGCAAGTCAACAGTTGAGTGGAGATTTGAACATCTCGACGGTTTTCAGTGGAGCATTGGAGTAACTGACGACATGCGGTGCTTGGGCAGCCAATCAGGTTTATCGAGAGTCAAAGGTGTTCGATTCTTATATAGATAGATACACGGCATGCATCAATGTACAGTGAAATGCAAAAGTATGGGGGGTGACCGCGAATCCAGTGGCGGGGCAGCGCGAATCTGGCAGCGGGGGTGGGCGCAAAAGCAGCAGTGCGGTCAGCGGTGGGGGAGAGCGTGTTCGCATCGCGCAGGGGGTTTCACACTAGCAGGGGGCGCTGTGCAGGGTGCTCGCGTCATGTGGGGGCGTTCTCATTGGCAGGGGCGGCCGTAAAAACAGCGGGGGAATCTGTATTGTGCTGGGGCCGTATGAGGGGGGTTGCACATTGGTGTTGTGCGTCGCATGGCGGCGTTATCAGCTGTGCGGGGACGGGCACGAAAGCGGCTGTGCCTGCCAGGGGGTGGGTGGGTCCGAAAGCAGCCACAAGGCAGATGCGAGCACAACAGGGGCGAGTGCGAAAGCAGCGGGGCAGCGGGCACGAAAGCAGTGGGGAGTGGGTACGAAAGCAGCAGGGCAGGTACGAAAGCAGGGAGCGGCAGGCAGCAGCGGGGCGGTGGGTGTGAAAGCAGCAGGCCATTCAAGCTTGGATCGCAGGCATAGTGCAGAGGCTGCGCATTTGCGGTCGCATCGCTCGGGGCAGGCGGAGCATTGTGTAGGGACTCCACATTTGTGTCTGCATTGCACCGGGGCATTTGCATCGTGCAGTGACTGCACATTTCTGTTTGCAGTGGTTACATCATGCAGGGGCTGCGTGTTTGCATCCACATCGCATGGGGCGCAAAAGCAGCGGGGACCAGCGTGTTCACATTTGGATCGTTTGAGGAGGGTGTAGCACGGCGGCTGCGTGTTTGCATTTGCAGCGCAGGGGTGCTCACATCGGGGCAGTGCGAAGACAGCGGGGGCAGGCAAGTTCACGTTCACATCATGCGGGCGGGCATTCGCATTAGGAGGTGTGAAAGCAGCTGGGGCTGTGCATTTGCGTTTTTATTGCAAGGGCGATTGCATGTGTGCCATACAGCGGGGAAGGTTGCGTGGGTGCGGCGCAGCGAGGCAGGGAGGTCAGGAGGTGTAGTGGGGGTGCGCCTGTTCATTGTGCGTGGAACTGTGACACTGCGTACTTGGAGGTATTTGGCGTGGGCGAGAGACACCTGTTTTTGAGCGCAATTGGGCGGTGCAAGCGGGAGGTGGCATCAATGAAACAGTGCACTGGGGTGCAGCCGTGAAATCAAAAGATCCAAATAAGTGAGCGGGAGCGAACGAATCACTATAACCCAACAAATCCAAAATCTTATATCAATCACAAACTCCAAATATCAATACTCGTGTGTGTGTGTTCGGGGAAGTAGGATTTAGAAACCCTTCAAGACATTGGCCACTTTTCAATAGTGTGGATGAACACTAATTCTTATAGCAGAGTCATCAGGGGAAACCAATTCTTATTTCGACAAGGCTAGTGCATAGCTCAGAGTAACTGACTTCAAGAAACCAGCCAGTGTTCAGCGTCAGTGGCCGACCTCAACCAATGTGGGGTGCGTCGATGGGTGAACCGATTCAGTGGGGTGTCTTCCATTCTAGAACCTATGCTCTCAATGGAGGGTAGGGTTGAACAGCCGGCGGTCGGTGGGCAATGTGTCTCGCAATGATGGTGCACTTATAACTGATGGCTGCAAGTTCACGCAGGCTTCTTCCAACTATATCGAATCTTTCCGATATCTGACTGATTTCTGTCTGTTCAATTCTCTGAGTCTACTATATTGCCCTTTTCTCAGAGGATAGTCTACTACCCATTACAAGTATTTTACTAGGCTTTTTATACAAACAAGGGAGCATGAAAGGAGATAAAAGGAAACTTTCAGAACAGAGACCAACATGGTCCCCAGGAGGTTGTGAACCAATAGAAAATGAGGTATTCACTTCTGTGGGTATAAAGTCCTTCTCCCGGAGATGCACCATATGGTTCCCCGGGCCACGCCTTCATGGTTTGCTATGGCGTTGAAACGGTGCGCTTACAATACATCTTGAATATGCTTAGTTATAGCGTGTTGTGAAACAACACTAAAACCACACAAACAATATCTTATCACTCCCAAAAGACTAGCGCAATCCTTAGTGAGTTCGGGTCCGGACCGTAGTATGCGGCCAGCAGGTTTGGATTGTACAGTTAACAACGAAACAAGTACTATGAGGCACTAACAAAGTCCCCGCGGCACTTCACTTGGCAAGTTACAGCAGTTATCTTTCCGCCGCGGCGTTGGATGAACGTTTGTATGAGACGGATACAAGAAGGTAGTGACGATAAAGATAGTTCTATCACTTCAGGGCAGAGTTTGTACTTGGTGTTCACAAAATATCCCCAGCAATGGCCAATTCCAATTGCTATAATGAGGCAAGCTGCTTCTTCCTTGGCAATTCTCTTTACTGCAGGACTCTCCCGTACAGCAGACCTAAACTTGTCCTCGTTTAGGAACATTTCCTTCACTTTAAGTACGGCTTAAGCTCAATTGCAAAGTCCGACTAATCAATCCAACAGCTAATGACAGGACTCTCCCTGACGAGTGTGAAGGCAAAGCAGCCGACAAGTCACAACCAATTCTTAGGTGGTTAACCGTTTGAAGCTTAACTGATGAGTCCCTTGCTTGACAATTCGAGCCAACAACTAACTTCAATTTAAAGAACAACTACAAACTGAGATAGAACTAATCTCTGCAAAGTTGACCTGAGATACACTACCACTCAATGCTTCGAACCAATGCCAAGTCAACTTGGGACTTAGAAGTCAATAGCAGCAGCTACATTTGAGCGCTCTAAAGTACAACTTAATCACACCAAGGTACAAGACCAATGGAGAACAAATGAGGGCGAAATGCACTGGCCACTCTCGTGTTTTGGTGGCCTATTTATACAAAAGGTGAAAACTACATGATGTAAACAGAATATAGTAATTAAGCCGGGGTTCTTGGTCATGCTGGGTCAATTCCTCGTGGTCTTGTGTCGATCCCGCATGGTTTCGGGCCGGAGTTGTCATCAAAATGACACCGCGGTCTATATTTGGTGCCCATTGCACCCTACTGCACCCGTGGATGACCAATGCAGTCTGGAGCGATCTAGAGCAGTCTACAGCTCGGCTCTAGCTCAGCATGCATGGCTGTGCAAGTCTAGACTCTTACTTGGGTCTAATTGCATCTGTTGTGTGATGGCAAACACGTTGCACACATCACATGCTTGTCTTGATGGCTAGAACTCTGTCTGAGTTCCAACCTGTGACTGGACTCTCATTCTAAGTGGTTCAAGCACACTACCAAAGTGTCTCGACAGCATATCCATATGGTAATTAGCGCAATTATGGAAAGTGTGGCCACGGGGTGCCCGCGGGATGCATAATACCCCATGTATCACTTCGTCTTAATAAACTGAGGCCCCAGGGCTTGTCAGGTTATCCATAGGACGACTTCTGTGCAGTCATTGGTTCCTTAAGTAGAGATATAATCCCTATAACTGTCTGGGCTTTTGGGTATCTCCTTGGTATGTGTATCAGAGTACAACATACCCGCGGTGGCCCCACGGGCATGCTCTGAATACTACAGCCAGTAGTTCAGAGCTCACTCTGGCTCTCCTTTACATCACCGAACAGAGGTCCCAGGAACTAGTACATAGTTCCTTGAGACACAATAATGCATATTCTTATTGTATGAACCTCCCGCGGTGCTCTATAAATAATATGAACATCCCGCGGGACTTGTATGGTCCAAAGAAACCACAAAACTGCCAGATGGCACCGCAATTGGTGTTGCATCGTCTCAGCGTGCTCATTGCCTAGGTAACTGCAGCACTTTGCATCTTCTCGTGATTAACCAGAAACTCTCCTACCAACACTGTCTCGTTCAGCGAGCGACTGTTAAGTCTCTTTCAGAGAGTCCCTTCATCGTATTTCAAGTCACCCGGAGTAGCACCATAGTCAATGGGCCACTCCAAAGTGTAGTGTTCGTTTCAAGTAGTTGCCGGGGAAGGAATCCCTGACGGCTGCTATTCAATCAATGTATCAATCAAGGTGTCAGATGTCGCCCGGCGATCCTCATCGGTTAATATACCCTTTTAAGAGGATTGCCCGTTGACTCTGACACATTCTGTCATATCACTTCTTTAGTCAGTATTTGTCTCCCGCAGTTGAACTCATGCATTTGTTGGAATGCAAGAGTCGCCCACTGACTCATACTTATCAATATTGGTAGTGTCCTTTAGTTCTGTATGGCTCTCCATGTCAGCGGCCAACTCTAGGACTTCAATAATTCCTCTTGTTCACTTCTAGTACTCAAAGAAGTAGTGTTTAGCTGCTTCCTGGAGCTCAATGGTTGTGGTTTAATTAGCAGAACTCTGACTTGGTTAGAGTCATTGTTAAGCCATTATCCATAGTGACCCGCTGACTTTCGACTGTCAACAGCGTAGCCTACCACTCCGAGGTGAGTGTACACTCTGTTCCCAAGCCTCACATTGTCCCGTAAGATAGTTCAAATTTGAATAAAAACTGCGGTTTTCACGCGTGCCCAGGAGCACGCCCTATCATCGGGGCTGTGCGCGGGACGTGTGCGCGTTCATTTCGGCCGCAATGGGCGAGAGCGCCGGCAAGGAGTCGCCCAAGCATCCACCAAAGGCAGTGGGCAAAAGTCCCCACTGCATACAATAAATACGATGTCGGGATGGGGCAGAGGTGGTGGTGGGGTGTCGGAGACGATGTCTAAAGGCTTTAGAAATCTTGAGGGAGTTGCGCACGCCGTGAAGCTGCGCATACCTGGTTTCCATGAGTTAGGGGTTGATTAGAAAAAAATGTTTTGGTAAAGAAAATGGAGACAGACAGCGTATTGGAGGCCCCGGGTGTGTCTGTGGTCCCATTCACGATGTCCTCCAGTTGCCTCCTCCACAGAGAAAGCTTTGGTGCAACATTGTAAGTTGAAGATGGTGGTAAGAGCTAAGTTCTTAATGGGAATTAAGCTGGTTTTCAGGTGATTTCGTGCACGGCAAATTAAAGGGTCTGAAAAAATGTGAAAAAAAATTAATGGGCAGCGGGCATCATATAACATACAATTGCGACACTGATATGCACTGGTCGCCTGTAAAATACGATGCAAGGGGAAAAAATGGGAGGGATTGATGTTTATTCGTCATCTGATTGGCTGGCCATTGAGGTAAGTGGCGCCGCCACTTGACACCTCCGACCTCCAAGGGAGGCGGGGAGGCCACCAGGTGGCCACTGGGAGGCGTCACTGCGACGATGGAGGCCATGCCAGACACAGCCGACAGTGGTGAGAACAAAGAAGGTGGCGGTGCTCGAAATTCTCACACCACCTTTGCCTCGTGACCTCTGTCGCCTCCAGGCTGCGTTGCCTCTGGCGCTCCGTCTGTGACCCAGCGGGCAGCCTCGTCCCAAGCTCACCCTCATAATCTTATTTGAGGTGTGTTGTAGTAGATCAAATAAGTCTAAGTATTCTTGGTTTTATTCACAGTGGCACGGCGCACCTCTCTCAACCTCTGCAAGGCATGGCGGCTCCAAAACCATGCTCACTGTTTTGAACAACCCCGCCGCTGTTGCTGCAAAAGTTTGCGCTGCGAAATTTTCGAGCTGCCTCCCTGCCTCCTCAGAGGCCACTGCAAAATTTGCAACCGCCGCCGTTTCCAAACCCCCGACCCGACTCCCGCAAAAGCACCGACAACCACCGTCGCGGTGCGCAACCAATTGTGCCATGCCACATACCACTGCCCAAACCAACTGTCGCTGCCGACGCCAGCGGCACATAAACTGCACGCATGCGAGCTGTTGCCACATCAAGAACACCAAGTATTCTCTGGCTTAAATAATGGATTCAACCACACCTGCCATCCATCCATCCAACCGAGGCAAGGGCGCATCCTAACTGCCACCAGATGGTGCAGACAGTGCATGAACACCGCAGCACCACCGCATTGAGCATACGCTCGCGCCATGCACCGCGACGCTGCATACCTTCACCTCGGAAACCGTCCATTGACACTCCATGGCGCAACCGCCACTGCACGCCGCTGCGTGCTGAGAATGCCGCCGTGCAGCCCCCACAATGCCCCAGGAATCCCCGCCTGACCAACACGAACGCACACCCACCTTCGCATCCGCTCCGCCGTTTTTCAACCACCCGTAACCCAGCTAATTTCGCCGGCGGCGCCGATGTGGCGCCCCGAATTTTTTGATTTTTTCTATTTCTTCTGTGTATTTACTACTAGCAATTGCCATAAAAATACTGTGTTGTAAATGAGTGCGTGCAGCTTGATTAAAGCAACGGAGGGTTCGCCTCTGGCACCTCTGGAGGAGGCCCCAACAGCTGGCATCGGTTTGATGCGTAAGAGAAGCATTAAGTAATGCCCCGCAGATGTCGGGTCCCCGTCAGAGGCGTACCTCTTAGGTAGGTTAATTCACTACCAAATAACCTACCTAACAGGCCTTTACATAATACCCGAGGAGCTCACTGGAGTGGCTTCCTTCTATATGTGCCACCTCTCCGAAAGCTGATTGCTTCCCGGGGATCTTGCTGCCAGTACGCACTGATGCATCTCAACTTGAGTTCGCTGATACCAATTGAATGGTACTATATACTGTACGGGTGCACAATTTCTGACGTGGCCAGAGTTGCAGCAACCCCTATGGACTACTTGTGTCTCCATCAGCTTCCAAATCCAGTTTGTTACTCCATTGGCCACTCTCAAGGTGAGCGCCCATACGTACAGCCGCTCCGTGACCGCCACCGACAATATTTATCTCCACCGCCTGCTGGCATCGCTCTCTCGGGTGGGAGTGCGGTGGGTATGCTTACCGACGTATTCACGGCATGCGCGCTGTGTTTCGTTCGTCCGGAATTCCGCATGGGACATAAAAGCTAACGCTGGGCCGTTTCCCAATTCGATTTGCGGATCAACCTGACACAGCAGACTCGCTCGTCAACATTCTGAGTCTGACGATCTATGCAGGCAATATCGGCACATTATCGACCTTCTTGATCTTTGTGCGTCACCCACCCAATCCATCGTCAATTCAGTAGACCAAGTATGGCGGTGCACTATTGCGCGCAGACCACGGTAACAATGATCACTCTATCTGACAGCGGTGCTATTAAAGGCAATGCACGCCTCTTGCCTCTTTCCCAGCCCACCTGCCGGCTGTACTTGATTCAAAAGAACGTCGGTTCAGTAACGATTTCCAACCTGACCATGGCCAATCAGATGCAGTCTCAGCTCCTGCCGCACTCGGCCTTCACGCTTGACAACACTCTTGGAGCGGCCGTCATCGGATTTGCAGCATCATGTGCGGTCTTTGGGATGTGTGTTTCCTCATCTTATTAAAATATTTGGTGTCTCATTGTCGTCGTTGATCAGACTGTTGACCCAAGTATGGACGTACTTCGGTCGATACAACTCAGACTCGGCAGTGGTGGGCGACACTGTCCTCTTGTCTTCACCCAGACTCATTTTTCTTTCCTCGTGCAGTATAGAAAATTGGCCGTAGCGATATTATGTGTCTTTCCCTTCCTTCGTCAGTAGAAGCTTATTTATGGGAGTGGTAGAGTGTTGGAGGCGACAGACCAGGTTTTCATTGGGTACTTTGTGTACTTCTACACCGTCACGAGTGCCGGTAATCCTCTCGTCATTGTGACTGGCACCAACACATGGTGTGTTATGCCATCCATTTCGCGTCGCCCGTGCTCAATAACTCGCCGACGCAGGTCGATCATTGGGAAAAACCTTGTCGCCGTAGCGTATTTGGTTCTGAATTATTTCTTCCTTCCAGTTGCAGCAAGCACTAAGCTCCGTCGTGGGCACCATAGTAAAATGGTACGTGCCACAATGCGCCACCCCAATTGCGCGCCTTCTGATCTACCCATTCTCAGCTGCTTTGCATCACGCGTCTATCGATGTAAGCCTCATCATGCTACCCCAGGCTTGAATTTAACGCGTCTGCCCCAGTTAGCGACCGGAATATATTTATTACCGCCTTTATAGTGCGCTTGGTCTGCTGCCCGAATGAGACATGTTCATCTAACATGGCATTCAGGCATTGCTCGCCCTCGGCCAACTCGGTGTTGCTATGGGTGTGTTCACCCGTTACTGTTGACCATCCAACCTCAAACTAATCTTACGCAGTGTTCACCGTGCAGGCGTTCCAACTATCCTCGATCCCGGCGGTGTTCAATCTGAAGGTGCGCATCCACCCCATGCCAGCGTCCAAGACTCATGTAATTGCTGCCGCAGACGCTGGCGACGATTTCGCTCGGGCTGGGTCTGTCGAGGGACATGGTTACGGCGGGAGCCCTGTGCTTCTTCTTCAGGCGGATGCGGACGACGCAAAAGAATTCTGCGTGGGTTTTACCCCTACTCCTTCCTCGGCAGGCCCTAACCCATCTCGTTCGCCTGCAGCGCAAACTCAATCATCAACCGTCTTGTCGGGGATGCGATCAACACCAGCGTCCTCACCACAGCCGTCAGCCTGTCGACGCTGCTGCTGTTTGACTTCCTGGAAGGCAACCTCTTTTTTGGGGTGACATATTTCATGCTCTCTAAACGTGCGTGGTCTCATTTCCATTCCATTCATTTGGGCCCAAAGCCTTATTCGCGCTGCAGTATACGCGGTATCTTTGCTGGCCACCCTGAACACGCGGCGCGTGGTACGCGGGCAGGGCACGGACCGCGATCAGGCGACAATGAGCAGGCAGACGGCTCGGACGCGCGGGCGCTCGGTGCCGCCAGAGGTGGGGACGAACATGTTCCATCTTGGGGCGCAGATGTCCTCGATGCACGAGGTGGACGCGGCCTACCTCGACTTTGACACGGTGAAGCATGAGCCTGGATATCTGCCAGAGTGTTCTTTGCTTCATTCCGGCTTTTCTCCCTGCCTACCCAGCCGAGCTCATGCGCGTTCACAGAAACTACCCGTTTGCTGCATGATCTGGCCCGTTGCATCACATTCCCTCATTGTGTATCATCACCACTCTGTATTTTTTGTACACCACCCTCCTTTCACGTTGGCCCCAAAGGTCACTCATGTACATCTACCGCACCGAGCTGGACCTGCGTACAAAACGCAGGCAGGTAATTCCATCCATTTACCCAGTTGTGTTTTCCCCTGGGGTTGGATTGGTTATCTCGCGTGTATGTACTTACTACTGAGTCAATAAATGTGACCTAAAATAGATCGAGATGGAAGCGTGGAATTTTATGTCGGTGAGGAGCCAGAACGGCGAAGGTTCTTTCGACAAGTGAGCTGTAATAGCTGCTACGGCCATGAACATAAACGGTCAGGATTGGTCAATATCGATAGAACTCATGTTCATGAATGGTTGAAAAGGTATCAGATCTGATTTCACCATCCATGATCATGAGGTATCACCAATGCAGCGTGGACCAAGGGAATCAGTGTTGAGCAGGAGGTGCTTAGTGTGGCAAAGAGGAAACTCGCGATGAACCTTTTTTCTCAACAGGTGTTAAATGGTGATGGGCGAGGTTGGAAATCACAACATCCGTAGATGATCACCCAGCTCCTGACGTTGCCTGATGTTAATCCATGGTGCGCCGGATCAGCCAATGGTCAGATAGCCTGGACAGAAAACGAATTGGCACCTCTGCGCAGGTGCATGGAGGTGAAGCAGGATGAAATCGGAAGGATGCAAATTTGTGCAATCTGGTATGGTGCATCTGCTTAATATACAAGATATACAGAAGACGTAGTCATGGATACGGAACAAATGAAGCTTATCTTCAGATTGGTAGTAAGGTTAGAGGTTTATTCGAAGTGTGAAGATATACATATTCCCAGAGCGACCGTGGTCCATTTGTGTGCGTGAACACTTGATCGCTTCGTGAGCGGCCGAGTCATTTATGTAAACCACCCGGCCAGCCAAGAACTACATTGTTGGGAGACGTCAAGCCTGCACATTCGCGCTGGAGGGAACATCAGAACTCAGAAACAAGAATCCGTAAATGAAGAGACGAACCCAAATTGCCCAATGACGTTTCCAGCGGGGAAATATTCACAATCGTAGTACTAGTACTGTGTGGGCTATATCGAGGCAATCAATGACAATTTGTGGAACAGAATAATAATACAGAGGGAGCCGCACCCCGAAGCTTGCGGGTAAGATTCTATTACAGGTAGCCACTATCACGAACAAGTCGAAATGCGTAGACTCGTAACCAGTCTGCCTACGCCATTCTAACAAGGCGGGCTTGTTGCCGTAGGCAGACTGGTACTTCTCGGATATCCCAATTGGGCTGGGGCGGAGTTTGAAACTAAGTCTTGACTTGAGTGGGGCCGGTCAGAAGCGATGACCAACCGACGACGCACATCCGCATTTAGCTCCTTTTGATTTAGTTTCTTCTAAACTCGACTCAATTTTATGGATCCTCCGAGTTAAAAAGCAGAAGTTTGAGGAGACAGATGTGAAGGGGTGGAATTATCATTAATTATTCCAGCTTAAACAGAGAAGAAAGCTTGAAAATTGCGGCGTGCGAGAATACCTCGAGAAATTAAACACTTAAAATTTCAAACTCCGCCCCAGCCCAATTGGGATATCCGAGAAGTACCAGTCTGCCTACGGCAACAAGCCCGCCTTGTTAGAACGGCGTAGGCAGACTGGTTACGAGTCTACAAAATGCGCTGCTGAAGCCGAGAAGGACACGAACCAGCGCATCCGACTTGTTTTGTTCCTTTCCAAACAACCTGGGTGAAGTGGGACGGCTGGGGTTCACTGCGTTCCGGTCCCTGATAGACAGAGGATCTGGCTACCGGCATAGACAGAGGAGTAGACAAGCGTGTCTGGCTACGTATGTCTATACCTCGTAGACATAGTATGTCTATGTTTGCCATGTCTGTCTACCTGAGTCCAACAATGTAGACAGAGGGTAGACCGAGGTAGCCAGAGGTAGCCTGAGGCAGAACTCACGTAGACAAATTGCTTTTCTGTTAATTCACAATGTCGTGTCTGTGTGGATTAGTGTGCGTAGGATGTGTCTACAGGCATAGTGGGACGTAGACATACTGTACTAATCCGACCAAGTGTTCACGGGGTGTCACCTGTCACCTAAGGTTTCACTGGATCAAGTGTTCAAAGTGAGACCTTGAGCGTCACACCCTTGCCAAGTGTTCATTGGCTTGCGAGCTTTCAGAAAACCCTGCTCGCGACACGGCGCTGATGCCCAGCGCTGTTCCATCAACGTATATAGCACCCGAATTGATAGGAATTACGGAAATCCGTTCAGCTGCCTTGTTAATGTAGGTTTCATCGTCCACTAAAGTCCTCAATGTCGACGAGGCAGGCGGCTGGAAATAAAATACTGCGAGCATCAAAACTTGGCAGAGATCGGACAATATCGGACCAAAATTCCATATGTATCTTCAGTAGACACGTGACGGATTATTCGCTTGGAAAAGCAGGAAAAAAACTTCTCTCAAAAGCTTCTTGCACTATCATTGCACACGCATCCACACAAAGAAGATGTCTGAACAAAAGGACTCCACTGTGCAGCACCTGCTGTGGTCTGACGCTTCACCGGCGCAACGTCGGGCGGTGAAAGATGATTTTATCATCCCCCAACAAGCTCACCTCGAAATTTTGCCTGCGCCCATACTCCCAATTGCGAAAATGCTCGAGTACCCTCTACCCCTCGAAGCTCCCACCAACAATTTGTCGCAGCCTGCTCAGTTCTTTAGCAAAGATGCTCCGGACGTGATGGACAAGAACTCTTACCTTCAATTGTGGCGTCTTCCTATTCCGGCGGCCAAGACCATTCGGAAGCTTGTAGCAGCCAGCCAACAAGTTCGGCTCGATGGATATCAGTCGTTGCTGTATAGCCATCTCAGCACTGGCGTGGTGACACCACCCCTAGTTGTAGGATTTAGGCTCCTAGCATGGAGCCAGCCAGGGTAATCATTGTTTATTGCCCTGTCTCTAGCCATGGATGGCTAGGGCCAAGCCATTAGACTATTGGTCATTAAAAACAATGGAAGGCAGCAACAGGAATTGAACCCAAAAAGTGAGGGTGCAGCTTACACAATGTATGAAAGTAGCACTGTAACCAACTGAGCTAAACAGGAGTGATAGCTTACTTAACTATTAGGAATAGACCAGTGCAATCCAAAGCACAGAATAAGCATTTTCGCCCACATATTATGGCCCACATAGGGCCAGGTTAGTGTTAGAGGTTAGTGGTTAGAGTTAGGGGTTAGGAGGTTAGGTGTTAGGGTCCCGAGGTATGGTATTTTTTTGTTGGTTAGAGGTTGGTTAGGGTTGGTTAGGTTTTTTGGTTAGGTTGGCTAGGGTTAGAATACTTCCAAAAACAGAGAATAAGCATGTAAAACAATTTCGAAAACCTAGGGCAGCTTGCCTGCCCTAGGTGTGGGTATAAGCAGTCCCAGATAGGGTAAGGCCAGCCTTACCCTAGCTGGGAACAGAAATAGCATATATCAGCCATATGGTCTAGCAGGCTTTGATATCAGTCTGAATATTCCTCATCAGGTAGTAGTTCAATGTTTACCATGGACCCAGCCATGGGCTTGGCTGGCTCCGTGGCTTCAGATAGCAATTACCATGGCTAGGACCATATAGATTAGACTAAATCTTACTGCTATGGCTCGGTTAAATCTCACGGTTGAGCGCAAACTGTTCTTCCTGTACGGGCACTCAGTATTGTCTTTGACGGGGTCTGACCGAACGTCAAGACCCTTGACCGGCCTTTGACCGTTTCGTCAAGGCCGGATTTCCGTTTCTGGAATATCCATTTTAAACACTCGCAGAGGCGCGACAAAATTCGAAATAAAATTGGGGTATCATGGGGATGAATCTACTGGTCGAGATCTTCCATAAAGACGTTGTATAACTCCATCTCTTCCTCGAGATCCTTTACCCCGCCCTGCCAATAAAATCCCAGCCCATTCTCGAGGCTCTCCGTGCCGTTGGTGGGATATTGGAATAGTTCTTTGAGTGTGTAGTTGGAGCGTGAATAAACAGCTGGCATTGCTTCATCGTCATCCTCGGCTTCTTCATCGATCGGTGCATTTCTGGTGTTAGTAAGATCGTCGCAAAGCTGGGTCGCAAGGCTCGCAAATGAATCTGCCTTGTCGTAATCCATCGCCTGTGCTCCTCCGTTGCCTTCGGCCACATACTGCTCCGCGAAAAGGACGAATTTCCGTTTGATCCGATCTGTCGTTAGCCCCAATTCCTCGTGCTGGCGTTTGAGATCCATATCCACCGTCGTCATCTTGGGCACTTTTTGAATGGATAGCTGGCTTCGAAGCTTGGTTAAAAACAATCCGAACTTGCTGAACCCACGCTCCGAGCCGGCCGAGTTTGCAACGATGCTCAAAACCCAAATCGCCAGTTTGACCAAGCCATTGCGTCCGTTTGGCAGACCGGTGTCGAGCTGCTCCCAAACCTTGACCACGCTCACCCGTTTATTCTATAATGTAGATGCAATTAGTTGACTGGCACGATCTGAAATGCTGACCAACCTGTCGCTCGTGCAGCTGTTTCATTTCCGCGAGATGAACCGCGAAGAAAACTCCCGCAAGTCCTTGGCATAATTGAAGAATGCGGCATGGAAGTCAAGATCGGGTTCGATATCGAAGAATCGCTGGAAAAGTTGTTTCGCAATGTTGTAGAGGTTGATCGGTCTTACGACGGGATTTTTAGTCGAAAAAGCAGCGCCGCGGATGTAAGGGTTTAGATAGACAGCGATGATAAACACCTCTTGCTCCATAGGGAGCCAACGCTTCTCCAAACTTTTCCGGACACACGTGCGGACACGGGAGTTGATCTCGGGTGAGCCGTAGATTCGGTACAGATTACCGAGCATCAGCAGCACCTGATCCAGTCCCGCATCTGGCGCCTGCATGCATTTCGCCGCAATTGCCAATGGCTCTAGTAGAATTTTGACCCTATTAAAAGAAGTTAACTGAATGCGGTGGTGGGCAAAACGGGATCATACTCCGTGAGGTTCTTCCAGAATTGAGGATCGTCTCTTGGCGCAAGAATTTCTACGGCTTTCGCTCTCGCATCCGCTTTGGGCCCGGCACATTCAATCAGCGCGTCGTGATGCTGCATATGCAAGATACGCATGGGCGGCGAAATGGTAAGGATCCAGCGGACGGCAAGGAAATGATAAATCCAGCGGGAAATGACGGGGAAAAGCAGTCTAAGTATACGATGTGTCTTTTCGAAGCGCTCAGTGAGCTTCTGTTGATCTGCCAACAACCCGATTGCGCAGCTGTGGTTTGTGAACCACTTGCCTATCTCCAGGCTCTCGTCAATAGAAAGCATGCATGGGATTTCAAGTTCGACAATCTCGGCGACAATAAGATTGGTCTGATTGCGAAAATCCAGTTAGAACGGACGCTTGGCGGCATTTAAAACGCACCTGATGTCCCCAACACGGCGGTACAGTAAGTTTAGGCCTCACACGCTTTAGCCTGATACGCATCCCCCTCGCATCCGCGCCATTGTCGGTACAGTAACCGACCATGATAATGCCAAGCTCCTCACAGTACGTGATGTCCGCCAGCACAACCTGCAATAAGTTTTCGGCAGTTTTTCTTTCAGGAGATACGTCATGTGCGGCGATCATATGTAGCTATGACAGAACTGACATTAACCCAGGCACAACATATTAAATGTGCGACTCACCGTTGCGGCCACCGTCACAGATGTGGAAATAATTGCGGCCTTGGCATTGGTTTTCCACCCGTCGCACTGCCCGGTTCCATGTCTCCCTGCGACATTTGACTTCATTGCCGCCTCTGTCTGGGCAGCCAGCGAATCCAAGACGCGTCCAGAAAGCACACGACGGTCCGGAATTTTCGCTTCAGGTACATATTTGGAGAAAAAGAGGTTTAACTGTGGATTCGATGCTGAATTCCACGAGATATTGCACGCAACAAATAATTTGCACAAATCCTGCGCAAACTCCTCCTGCGCAGGCTGATCCCACATCACCCCATAACTCCGGGTTGAGGGCAGGTGCTGCTCGCGAAGTGCGCGAGGAACGTTCAAAGTCATCCATGCCGTCGCATCAACGAGCGTGGTAAGGGAACTGGGATCGTGCCGACTCGGTCCGGGTATGTTTGAATCGGACTGTGGAAGTGACAATATAACGTTACGAGCGGCGTCCTGGACGCAGGATAGTCGAATATTAGGCCCATTGGAATTCTCTTTTTTTGCCGCTGCTTTCGCAAGGGCCTGCACTTCGGGGGTGACGCTATGGCAGCGAGAGAGGTGTGAGAGCCAGCGCTCTAATTTGCCAGATATCGCGGGAACATCTCGTTCGGCTGTCAAGTCATCCTTAGGCTGTCATCAGGGCACGAAGATCGCACCACGCACCTTCGGTGTCCAAATCTTCCGTGGACCTTATGTAGTCCCGGACACCTGCTGTGACGTCTGCTTTGTCCGCCTGTTTCAACTCCCTGACCCGTTGAGCAATACAGGCTTTGCAGCGACTTTCCCAGTGAGACTTGTCATTTCGGTATTTTTGCTTGCCCTGTCGGAAGTACTGTTGACCCCACGAGGACATATAGAACTTAAGTGAAATAAAGGAGAGTAATAGATATGTAATGAAGGTGAGTGAGCCTCAGTGAGGATGAGTGGTCTCGACCAGGAAGCGCGAAAAATTGATTTGTGGGTCCGCGGTCAAAACACGGTCAAATACCGTCAAAACCCCGGTCACGCGGCCGTCAGCGTCAAATCCGTCGGACCTTTTTGACCCTCGGCCTGGCCTCAGACAACACTGCGGGCACTGAACCGTAAAATATAACCACCCCTTCCGCACTGCCATTCTGGCCCAGTAAATAGATCACTGCATATTTATTTGGCCTCTGATTGGACCAGCACTCTAGCCTTTCGCACTTCACATTCCTCGTCCATAGCTATGCCGGCTCTTTGCCGCAGCTCTCGTAAAAATACATCCTCCTCTTCTGTAACGACATCCGCCCCTAAACCCCGAGCCCAAAAGAAATCAGCTGGTGCCAAAGGAACACGTGCAAAGGCAGTGCTAATGGCGACATCCGCTCTGCCCTCTGCATCCTCGTTGATCCAGAACAGTCTGGGAACCACTGAAGAATGGTTCAAGTCCTCACGGACAAAGAAGGGATACAGGAATTACGTGAAAAGCAGTAAAACCTGGCTGGCGGACTGGACAGCTGAAGGCCGCCTAGACAACGAGATCTTGGCAGATGCCTTTGACGTTATTTCGGAGCAGACACCGCTGGCTCTGAGGACTCTCACTGCATACAAATGCAAACACTTGGAGCGTGGATTTTCAACTGCCGAGGGTCTTCGTTCCGCATTCAAGGATTATTTTGAGCGGTAAGTATTCGAGTCAATAAATTCGCCCGAGATTGACAAGCCAAGTCGACAGTGTTTGCGGCTGCCAGGGCGACTTCTGGAAATATAATTCACACACCCAGAAGTGGGAGGGTAACCCGGTTTTTGAGAGTGGTTTTAAGACGTACTACGAGTCACTCAAAAACCATCAAAATCGGACGGGTACAGCAACCCAGGCACTCCCTATGCTCCCGTCTGATCTCAAGATCATCATGAAGTACCTTGACAGTGAAGAAGCAATTAAATACTTCACTGTTACGCAATGGCTCTACTTTAAAGTGTTTGTTACCACGGCCTTTACGCTCTGGACTCGGTGAGTAACTTTTGTCGCCACATTACCGGAACTGATTTTCGTGTACCTCAGAAACGACGAACTCATCAATCTGCAGTTCAAGGACGTCAAACTCAACCTTCGTTCGAAGACAGGCATCCCATATGACGTGTTTTCACTCATCTTCCGCAAGACCAACAAGGACCCCACCAAAGGTGTGTTCTTTGTGCTTCAATGTTGATATTTGAATTAACACCACCAAGTTCAAAAATACATGGTTCAGAGTGATCTTGCACACCCAGAAATCGACTGCTATACACATGTTGTGGCCTGGAAAACACACATGGAGGGTTTATTGGGACGTGCCCTGACTGGAGCTGACTACGTCTTCCCCACACTCGCATCGACTGGCCAAATCAAGTTCGGTGAATGTACCAGTCGATCGGGCTTTGAAACCCTCTTGGACGAAGTCGTGGACAAATCCAATGTATTGAACGGTCGAAATGGCAAGTTCACGACCCACTGTTTTCGTCGCGGTGGGGCACAGTACCGCTTTTTGTAGGCAGACCGAAAATGGAGCCTGAAGGCCGTCAAATGGTGGCGAGGATGGTCTTCCAACGAGAATGTATGTTTCTTCCGAAATCATGTACTCTCCGTGACACTGATAAATTTCAAGGTTGGGACGCTGATGCGTTATCTTCTCGACGAGTTGATGGCATACGAGGAAGGTTTCTCTGATATTATGATGGACGACCACACCATAGATCGCCACGAGACATTTATGGGCCAGGATGAGACTGCGCTGTTGTCGAAGGCCGATCTTTCAAAATTCGAAGACAGCATTCTGGTGAAAATCCAGGGAATGATCGCTGGCGCTCCCGTACTTATGAGAACGAGTGGTGCGTAAATCCCTCGGGTCACTCAATGCCATAGCTGATTGTATCATATTTTTTTCAGCCAACGTATTTGTACTGCCAACCCCACAAATTGGCACAGCTCCCAACGCACATGCTGGCGAACTCCAACCTACCAACACTTGTTCCGCAAATGACCCTCCTGACCAGCAGGCCCCAGTTACACCACCTGCATATATCCCACGACCATCCCGCATTCCTGAAGTGAACACCTTGCACGACGCATTGATGGATTGGGAACTGGGCTCTCCTCAAAGAGGGCTTGATGTTCCTCTAAAAGATTGGCCAACCCTCTTTAGATCATCCGAGTACGCATCGGAGGCCGTGAAGCTGGGCAATATCCGGTTTGTCTGTGAAGAGTTCAAAGTCCAGTGCGGGGAGGATCATACAACATTCGAGACGAATTTTCCGGGTCTGCGGGGAAAGTTTACCATGCTTATGAAGGCAGTATGGACTGCTTTTTTTTGCTGCATGTTTTGGGGCGCGGATTGGACTAAAATTCTTGTAAATACTCTGAGACTTTGCTCAAACAAGGATTTTGTCTCTGGAAGCCCAGAGGGCCTGGGACAGTGCTTCTCAGTTGCAGCAGCTAATCACTGCGTTCAGAGGCATTCTAGCCGCAGCACCGCCTCGCCAGATCTAGCCCGGCCATTTACGACTAGCCAGCCGAGTCACATGCAGCTAGCCAAGCTAGCGGTGTGAGGCTGGTGCTTGTGCTATGCCCTGCACACCGCCTCATGGCCCCTTCAACCGAGTCCTGGACGAGAACGTACGAGGCGCCCGTTCACCCAAATCGGGAATCGAAGTTACCAAATCCGGATTCTCATCAAACACACGCAGCCTACGGTCCCCAGTCAACCCTCCACATCGTCCGTACCACCCGCCCGACTAGCCATGACACTCGCTGGACGCTCCCATTACCCGAATTCCCCTTTGCACGGCTCGCACCTCACTTGCGAGCACAGCGCCACATGCTACCTCCCACAAGAATGGTACGGTCCAACCAATAGCGGGCATCCTGGCCTTGGTATCCACTTCCCACACCCAAGAAGTCACCAACACTCGAACGCAAGCCTCGTCCGATCCAGTTTCCACTCGCCCAAACCACTCGAAACCCACTCAGATGCGTCCGGACGTATCTTCCGACCAATAACTGACCATTTATAGCCCAGGAATCCGCTCTGCAATGGAACGGGTCCTGCGTCCGTACCAATTCGCATTGTACACTCCATCCGTTCATGGAAATGAACCCCAAAATTCGAACGTAAGCCTTGTCCGTGGCCCCAAATACCGAATGCACGCTGTGTCTGCTTCTGCGAAAGCACCCTCAAACGCGAAGGGGATGGAACCAAACGAGCAGGCATCAAGGGGGCGGTCGAGAGGCGAAAAGGTATAAAAGGATAGTGGAAAAAAGGTGTTGTAGTCAGTCAATTTTCGGAGCTCAGTTCTCCCCACCACCTGTACCCCACCTGTGCAACTAAGCCTCGCTCACACCGAGTTGACCACATCCTCACTTGCCTCTAGCAGGGCATTTCACTCTCACACCTCCATTAGCAAGGTCCCAACCCATCGGACCCCAAGTCATATCGTCGGGCTTCCCCATAATAGGATCACCAACTTCACGAGCTCCACGCTTTGTAGAAGTCCGCCTGGGCAAAGCCATATTGGTTTAAATCACCGTCTGCAACCCAGCGTCACAACCGGACGTACCATACGTTCGACTGACCAGCACCAGCCGGCGTCGCTGTCACTTGCTTTATAACCGTAAAACATTGTATTAAGCCTTCCACCTTCGTTGGGAACATCGGGGAAACACGAGGGAAGGATCGCAGCATAGGCATCGGATTTTACAGGAAACAACGCGTCGTTCGCTCGAGCTTGTGACCTAGGACAGGTAACTATTACCCCCACACCCATTTACAGCTAACAGCAGGTACCCCCAACACGAACCCACGGAATGTACGCCTCGTGTGATCCCGTGCAAACACTCTCACTCGGACCACGCATGCGTTCTAATCCTACATCCCCACTATCCTCCAACGCTAAATAACCCCTAGAGGCTGAACGTGCTGTCTATTTGATAAAACAAATTCTCATAGCGGCGCCGCGGTCCTTATCACAGCGGCACTTAGCAACACCTAGCCATAGCTAGGCTGAGCTCCCCCAAACTAGCCAAGCCTCTGGCCACCTGTGCCCTGGCTATTGGATAGTGCAGCAGTGGTTGTGATGATGCGCAGCCGCGCCGTGGCAAATCAGTGCCAGCAAAACAATAAATGGTTGATAGATCAGCGGCTCAATTGACAGATTGTTAGAGATTGTTAGTTTGCCGAGCCTAGCTACCCACAGGGCGGTTAGGCGAGCTAACCATCAGCGGGCAGAAGCTACCGGCCATCAGGCTAGATTGCCCTGGCTACCCGGCTAACCGCACGTAGCCTTAAATATAGCCACGGCTACCCACAACTCCCAACGGCTAACCAAACCCTCAGCTATCAGGCCGCTGAATGCAGTGAATCTGGACGGTGAATGTTGATTGCTGGTAAACTGTTGGAATTCAAAACCCCAATACAGTTGTTTGCAAACATTACCGTTCAACTGTGTGCTTCACTCGCAACCTCAAGCCCTTCATTTTCTGATCTTGACACAGTGACTTGAGAGATGGTGGCTACCAGACTTCTGTGGTTTCCGGGTTTGAAATACAAACATCCAAAAATAACACTATATAATTGATCAATCAACGCTCCGAGCATGTTTTGTAGATCTCCGTGCGAGCCTGTACTTGAAGGAATTATTACACCCAGGTTTTCCCGGACTCCTGACAACCCAATTTACGATCCCAGCATGGAATCGCGGGCACTTAAAAACTCAAGGCTATTCAATAACCCTCGCAACCTCTTGCACTGCACACGATCAACCTGCGCAAGTGAAGTGACAAATTTTTTGGACGCAGAATCATGCAAAATACCCTAGACAAGCTTGTCTGTCAAAATCAAGTAACTCAGGTTTCCAGCTACAACGGTCCGAGTGTTAGCTTTGTGTGACGGGGAGGGTTGGCTAGATAGTCGGCTAGAAGTCGGCTAGATGGTCGGCTAGTCTTCCCGGCACACGAAGGTTCTGTTTTGCTGGTAGTCGGGCAGCAAGGTAAGTGGCATAAGGTGTAGATTGACTAAGAGTCTAACTATGGACAAACCAAGTATATATAGTGACAGATAATAGGAGTCTCGGTGAGACACCAAGTATTGATGGTAGGTATGATGCGCTCCTGCGCGCCGTGCGCGCAGGAGCGCTGAATGTCCAAGTAGAATAAATGGAATAAAATGGAATGGTGTCAAGGAATGTGGTGGGAGTGATAAAAGTGATAAGAAAATAGAATGCGCGGGAGCGCACCGTTACATCTGCCCTCCAGGCCAACGAACACGGCGGACTCGACGAATTAAGCAGACCCCGAAGGGCCTGCGACGCTGGCGACGTCCACATTCATGGGGTTCAGTTCACGGGAGGCTCGAGCGTCTTGCCATCCTCGAGCTCCTCTTCGACGCGAGGCTTCTTGCTATTCATGGCCGCGAGCTCGTCCACGCTGCGCTGCAAGCGCTTGCGTTTCTTCGCGAACATGTCGAGCGAAACCTTCACCAATCCTCCTGCTTCCTTCTCCTTCTGCGCCTTTTCATCGACCCGCTTCATCCTCCACTTCACGTTGCTCTTCGTCTCAGCCTCCTTCAGGCGACGATAATCGAGCAGCTCGACGTGGGTAATGACCACCTCACCGGCACGCAAATAAGTGCGGGGGTTAATGTCGTGGTCGAGGATGCAAAACGTCTCAGGATCGGCGGGGTCGAGGCTATCATCCCAGGTAATAGCTCCGAGGTCGTCGAGACGGGCCCAGCCAAGGCCAGATCCGTCGAGGGAGTTCATGATGTCCGCGAATTTGTCGTAATTCGCGGGTGCAACACTGGGGTTGTTGTCCTCGGCACACAAGGCGAGGTGGTAGTCCATGTAGTGGCGGACAGTAGCAGCAGCGATGAGCTCAGTGCCGAGCTCGCTGTCGAGACGAAAGGTGTCCCGGTTGATACGACGGAGCGCATGGTGGTCACCGTTATAGTCTCTCATGTGCTCCAGGAGTTTGTCGAGGTCTTCCGAGAGGGTGCCGAGGCGGAATTGATGGCGGAGGGAAGGGGATTTGGCAGGCATAAGGGGGATGGAAGAGGTGTCTGCGAACTCTCCTATATTTTCCCCTGCCTTATAAGCCCAAAAGTGAGTCATTGCGGAACTTACCATGACCTCCTCTCCGTCAACGGGTGGTTTCCCCTGTCCATAAGGTAAGTCCTTGACGTCGGAAATACCGATGGCCTCGAAATACTCATCCAAAGCCTGCAAACGCTTCGCCTGTGCATAGGGCATCCAGCTCTTATCCCCTGATTTCCAGAGGATCTCAAAGAGCGCAGTAGAACGATGTCCATAGTGAATAACTACGCGATCTAACGCCCATTCGTTGGTCTCGTCGTCCAAGGAAATGCCGAGCTGGCATTCAAGCCGTCCAGGAAATCTGCGATCATCGTTAGGTACATGTATCCTTAGCAAAGATGAATGGAACACATCGTGCACCTCTCTGCTTCAAATTAGCAGGTAAATCCAACTTGAATGAGTTGTTCCCAAAATCTTGGATAATCGCGTACAGCCCAATGAACTTGGGAATAAGTTTGCGAGCGAGCCCTTTCTCGAATGTAATATTCTTGGACGAAAGGTAAACGAGGTCCCCATTCTCAAAAGGCGCCGGTTGACGCTTACAATTAGCATTTCGAGTCTGCTTGACGCGAGCAGCTATCATGCTGTCATGAGCGCTCATAATGGCAAGGCGACGTTGTAACGCGAAGTTTGCAACCCCGGGGTACTCACGCGTGCGTCTGAGTTCCACAGCAAAGAGCGAGGCATTTGGCCCGTGTTCAGGAAGAAAGGAGAGTATCCCGTTGTCTCCGAACGCGCTGAATTCATCGCGAATTCAATTGCAGGAAGCTTGTTTACCCAGTCCTTTTGTTTGGGACCGATACATTGGCGTAGCATCTGGGTAACGGTACGATTAGCACGCTCGGTACCGCCATCACTCTCAGGATGATATGCACTGGACATATGGAGTTTCACCCCAATCAGCTCATGAAGCCGTCTCCAGAACACACTGGTAAACAACGAGTCCCGATCACTCACAATGGACTTGGGGAGCCCATGGAGCTTGTAGATGTGCTCAAACACTAATTCGGCCATCTAACGTGCCGTGTAATTAATACGCGTAGGAATGAGATGAAGCATCCCTGTTAAAAGATCAATTACAACAGCTAAAGAGTTGAAAACCCCGTCACGGTTCTTGGACTCTGGTAGTGGTCCAACGAAATCAACCCCCACAGAGTCCCAAGGCTCTGAGGGAGGGTTGAGTGAATGCAGAAGACCATATGGTTTCTGATTGCTAGGTTTGCTGTGTTTGCACGTAGCGCAGGACTCACAATAGCTGCGCGTGTCTTCCACGATCTCCTTCCACCAGAAGTGATCCCGTAAATAGTCGAGAGTTTTCTTCAGCCCTAAATGAGCCAAGAGAGAGTGCGCCTCAGAGATTATAATCTCACGGAGGTTTCGATCCCGGTAGGTTATCTTTGGGACACAGAGAACCTGATAATCAGATTCCTTCAGGTAGATAAGACCATTCTTAACTTCGAAGTTTCGAAAAGCCTTAGGTGTCTCCAAGATCTTTTGAAAGAACGGATCTTCTTCGTATTTACCAGTTATGAGTTTTACGAGATCCAAGCCTTGCCAGCCAGAATTGACAATGTTGAGCAAGGAATTGTCTAGGTGTTCGAAGTCATTTCCGAATTGAGTTGTGGGTCCAGTTGGTAGAGGATCCACGCAGTTCGCGTTGGGAGGACGAATTGATTCCGCGGAAGCATCGACTTTGTCAGCGGATGACAGATCATGTGGCTGTGACCTGTCAACGGCGTCTTTGCCTTTCGTCTTCCCACCACCACTGGCGGCTGACTCTCCGGCGTTGTACGCTAGAGACTTGGCTGACTCTTCGGTGTTTATCGCCGAAGAATTGGGCTCTTTTGGATCCCTCTTCCTCTTTGCTTTATTGTTTTTCGCAAATTCTTTGGTTGTACCCCCGCCCTCCTTTGGGTGCATAGGGGAATTGGACCCAAACGACGTGTTATCCTCTGGGGCCTTTGTAGCGCATGTCATTGAACGTGTTACTCTATCACTGGATAGCACCATCGCTTCCAGACCCGCGAAAACAGGCATGGATATTGAATTTATGTCCAAGTCATTATTGTCTATAACGTCGTGGTAGGTGTACTCGGAACGCACGCGCACCGTACCCGGGGCTTCATTCGAGTATATCCTCGACAGAGCATCTGCCAAGACATTCTCAGTCCCAGGTACGTATTCAATCTCATAATTGAAGCTGGATGTTTTCTCAATCCAGCGCGCTTGGCGTCCCAACAGATTTTTCTGATTCACCAGGTGAATGAGACCCTTGTGGTCCGTTATCCACGTAAATCAACAACCCTGCAGGATATCAGCGTGCCTCAGCATTGCTTCTACGCCGGCAAGCATTTCAATTTCGTGAACACCATAATTTTGCTGAGCAGAATTCAATTTCGCAGAGATGAATGCCGCGACCTTGGCAGTCCTCCAGTCGTCGCCTTGGCTAACAACACCGGATTCCCCAGAACTGCATGTGATCCTCAAGAGTATTTGAGTAGACGATAATGTCATCCAAGTACACATCCATAAACACGCCAATGTACTGGCCAAAGGGATGATTCATCAAGGACTGGTAAGTCGCGGGCGCGTTGCAATCTCCCTGCTGTAGAACGAGGCTAATCATGTTCCCATCAGGCGTGCTCACCGCCGTTCGTGAAACGTGCTCAGGTACCACGCGTATCTGCTCGTACATGTCCTGGCCATCAATGAGAGAACGGAACTTGCAGCACGCAACACGCCGCAAGATCCCATCCATATCCGGCAATGGGGAGGTCATTTTCACCGTGTTAGCATTGCGCGCGCGTAAGTCCACAACTACGCGTAAACCCGGGGGATTCATTTTCACTTTAGGGATGAGAAGCAAGGGCACAGTATTGCCCTTGTTGGTAACTTGCCAACGCCCTGCCTTCAGGTATGTTCTCCGTTTTAAATCCCACTGCGGTCTTAATGCCTCGGGGCAGCGCGATGGTCTCCAGGAAGGATTTTATTCTCGTCAATAAGAGGAATGGTATGGTTTATATCCCGTAATGGAGGTAAGCCGGTTTCGTCCGCCGTTTTGCAGATGGGCTTAGCATATTCTAGCAGCTCATTGCGCGCAGCCTGGAGCACATCCTCGGCTAATCCAACTCCTCCAGCAAAGATGCGAGCCGTTGCAACACCTTCAAGAGGGACAGCGTCAGCACTTCCGACGCAAACTCGAGCGGGGTTGAGACCAATGCTCACCTTATGCTGGAACATCCACGCTGTTCCCAAGATCATATCGTATCTGCTTAGGTTAACCACCAGAAAGCTTCGCACCTCTGCAATATCCTGATAGCTAAACTTCACATTAACAGAGTGGTTAATCTTGGATCAGGAGCCTTGGACCGCCAGCTGCAAAGTAATTGGGTCCTCCAATGCTTTACGTTTGAGCCTCAACTGATCCGCGAGAGAAGTAGACACCAGATCCCCGAGGGACCCAGAGTCCACTAAGGCACGAACCGGCTCGCCATTCACGCGAACAACGATGACCAGAGGACATGCAATGACGCGATCTAGGACGCGGGGCATCGATGCGGTACGCGCTATCCCCTTGACACCGTCAGCGGGGATCTGAACTCCTGAACATCGTAGTATAAACTCGCCCTCCAGGACCACGTCGGGTTCATTGAACATATCGCCAAGGAAATTATCCCGGTGAGTGTTCTTCCACCTGTTCCGAGAATCATTCTCACGAAGAATGCATTTCAGCTGACGCTTTAAGACCCAGCCCACTAAATCCAGGTCGGGATTAAGCAGAGTACTCTCAGCGACTTGCTCGTGTAAGTCGTGATCTCCAATTGGGATATTTATGAGGTACTCATCGGGTTCTTCCAGATCCTCCGGTTCCTTGGGAATCTTTCCAATACCGACTCCATTGAACATCGGGATGTGGCGACCCACGTCCACGAAATATTGCTGGATAGCGTCGGCAAGTACTTCTTCGAGGGGGAAATCATGAAGAAGCGATTTCTGATATGGTATACCCAGTGCGATAGAACGCTGACGTGCATACCAATCTAGCAGCTGGAACGTCGGCTGACGTACGTATTCGAGAGGCAGAACGACTACCTCCTCGGAGTACGTATCTTCAATTCCGAAGCAATCCGTGCTCACACGCAGGACGCGGAAACGCGTCTTGTCATGTCTTTCATCGGACCACTCAACGCGCTCGTCGCCCGGATAGGGCCTGAAGAATTCAAGTAATGCCGATATTGTATTCCCAAGAATGTCACCCAAACGGTGCACCCTTGGTGGTATCTCGCGCATGCGCTCCTCATTTATTGCATTGCAGACCTACCGAGACGCTCTGGCCCAGGACTTTAAACAGTCCTCAAAGGTCTCGCTCACATCTCCTGGCATTACCAGGTCAGTGTCTTCGCTGCGATTAGAGTCGTCTGACGAATCGCTCACGCTTTTCAGGCTAGGCATGTCCGACTCGGATTCATCCTCCGAGTCTGAGACACTCTGCAGCATCGGCATGGAAGAGTGAGCCCCACTCTTCTCGGACTCAGTATCACTGACTGTTTGTAGAGACGGAACCTCGTCGGAACTCGCATATAACGACACGAGCTCAGGCTCGGAGTCAGTGACTTCCGGCATGTCATACATGCTGAAAGCCGAGGTGGGCTCGTTCACAGCCTGCGCATACCACCTTGAGAAGTCAAACTGAACATCATCCAAGAACTTCCTGGGAAGCGACACGCACGTCGCGTGCATTCGATCCGAAATAACCAAGACCTTGTCCTCCGGATGTACCTCAAACCTGTCACCATCGTTGGAGGGATTCGGTGAGAAATATCGTTCTAGAAAAATCTCGATAGCTCCAGCCTGAGCATCATCAATCTCTTCTAGATATCTCGGCTCACTCAAAGCCTCCTCAGGATCTAGTCCAAGCTCTTGCGCGCGCATCTGGGCGTACCAAAGCGCGGGTATAAATTCTGGATTACGCAGCAACTCCGCGCTCAATACAAGTCCTTCAAGGTGTGCAGCATCCGAGACAATATACTCGGTGTCCGAAAACAGGTATACTAAGAACCTCTTTTCAGACCCGAAATCTTCCAGATTAGGAAGTGTGGAATCTCCGGGGTATGGCTGCGCGCTCTGTAGAATAACCTCAACGTGCATCGCGTAGATGTCGCCGATAGGTGAGTTCTCGTCCACGGAGTCGACTCCCAAGTCCGAGCTAACATCTGAAACTAAATCGTATTCATTTTCAGATTCCGAAAAAGCTTGGAGGGGTTCCCTGCCCTCATCGACTCCGCCTACATTAAAATGAAGTGCAAACGTCTCGAGTACGCCCTGAGTGGTCTCGTTGAGCGCATCGCGCGACGATGACCCCGAAGGTATGTGAACCGCGTGAGTCTGAAGGCCCGGGGGCTTAGGCTCCATTCGGCACGCGTTACTTTGGGGCACTTTGCGTCATTTTGCGTCACTTCGCCCGCTTAATTTTGATGCAAAGTGACGCTAAGTAACGCAAAGTAACGCAAAATAATGCGTGCCGAATGGAGCCTTACCCTTCTTTTTAGAAGGTACATTCTGCTTCTTCGGGCAATTGCGCGACATATGGTTTGGCTCGCCGCAGGTGAAACAGAGTCCTTTGGCAAGCATCTCGTTTCGCCGCTCAGGCGTTAACTCATTAGTCTTTACAGGCTTCCCAGCTTTATCAGCCATACCCGCCGAAGAAGTGCGCAAAACCTCTTCACGAGATCTAAAGGAATTCTGGTGCCCTCCTTGCCCGCGTCCATGACCCCGGAACCCTCTGTGAGAAGGGCGAGCGCTGCTTTGCGAGTTAGACTCGCTCTGCTTCTGCTGGGGCAGGACACCGCGTTTAGAGGATCCACCATTCAGGCCCTGGCCTCTGTTGGCAAGTTTTAATAAAACCTCTGCCTGCTTTAAACGACTTCATCCCAGGTACTATCCTCGGGATCAATATTCTTTCGATATATTTCAGTCTGAACAGGGTAAGTGAAGCTATTAAATGGCTTCACGATCTTCTCTTGAGTATCTTCTAACCCAATTGAATTCCAGATGTGCGACCACTCCGCGACATGCGCAGCGACAGTCTTCTGTCCCTGGAAGCAGCGATTTAGCTGCTTCCTTTGCGTGTTCCTAAAGTCTACTGGGAAGCAAAACTCGAAGAGTTCAATGAAGAACCTCTTCAATCCCAGTTCCTCTCGTCTTTACTCACTACCTGATTGTAGAAGTTGAGGGCTTTGCCGTCAAGAAAATACCAGACATAGTAGACCTGCTGGTCCTTGGGTACGCGTCCCATTTGGACGTAAGTCATCGCTTCTCGAGCGAACCGCTGAATCGTGTTTGCGTCAGGTTCGCCATCGTACCACGTAGGGGGAATGGGCTTCAAGATCATTCGTTTCTTGCGCTCATGGCCACGCCTGCGTTTTGACGACAAACGGGGACTTGAAGCACCTCGTCGTGAGGACCCATATCCATCACGATCCGAGCGGTGCGAACTGGAGTCCGATTCCGAACTCGAGTCGTCTGACAGGTCGTCAGGCGAAGAGGAGGCTCCGTGAAGCGCCTGCTCGAAGAAATTAATAGCTGCCACTATTCCCGGGGTTATACCCCGCGGAACCGCTGTTTCAAGAACGTCTGGGACAGGAAACACCGGTTTAATGTGCTGTGAGTTGTCGTTGACCTTAGACGCCCTCTCATTAGCACTCTGCCTTGATTGAAGCTCCATCACTTTATTAGTGACAAGATTCACTATCTCCTCAGGTGTCAAGCTGGGAGGGACATCGGATGTAGGCTCTACAGTCCGCGCCATGGCAGGTACGGGAACCTCCGCTTTTGGAAGTTCCACAGTCTGAAATGCAACCCTTGTAGGTGGTTTCGTAGGTGCCAGCGCTACAACACGTTCGTCAACTTTTGTTGTACGCTTTGGCGTCTCTTCAAGAGTCTTAATATTTGATTTAGGGCTCTCAGAGCGCTTGCGGGCTCTGACTTTCGGGGACGACACATTCGGTGGAACAAAATCCGCAAGGTAATCAATTAATGTTGACTCCTCTTGTTGAATTCTATTAATTTCCTCGTAGTTAGCCAAAGCCTCGCGCTGTGCGCGCAAATCAGCCTCCGAGAAGTTATCCAATCCAGACACATCTCCCCAATTCTCGGGGTCGACACCTTACCCTTGCGGAAGGGTCCAGCCACGGGGCTACGCGGTGCGACAGGCGAATCGACAGAGTGCCGAGAACTCAAGTCAATTAGGTCCTTCTCGGCATCCTCGATGATGAAGCGCGACAGCTTCGGCGCGTAGTTGAGAGGAGGGTAATCCTCCTCGTCGTAGACTTCCTCTACCGTGGTGCGCTGGAAATTGCGCGCCTTGGTCAAGAAATCCGGGCTCCTGGTCACCAGATTCACTACCTCAGGAGTCATACTCTCGAGGCCCGGTGAGTTGCTCTCTTGCTTAATAGAATACTCCTCAGCAGTTGCGTTAGATGCCGTAGTACATGCCAACAATGCAGTGCGGTACTGCTCGGTAATCGCTTCGTGACGACGGATGAGCGCGTCCAGGTCGGCACTGCTCATCTCATTAGTCGCGCGGGCGACGGTGGATTGGGATTCGTTGTTGGACGAACTTGAGTCAGAAGAATTATGGGTATATTCTCTTCTACTCGAAGCAGTACGACGCTCATGATGACTACGCGAGGTTTTACGAGAAATGGGAGTCCAGCCCCCGCCAATGTCCACCAACGACGAGGAGGTCAAACCTCCGCTGTCGACTTTCTCCTCGCTCTTGGTGAGCGAGGGCAACTCAGAAGAGCTGTCACCTGCCAAAGCAGTGACAATTCTCGCTGCCATCGGAATGGAAACGGTTGCGCCGCTGGAGCGGACGCAGGTCTCGCCAGCGCACCTGCACCGGCAGAGGGGTTCTCAACAACCCCAGCCTTGATAGTTCCAAAGTAGACGGTAGCGGGGCTGTAGAGAGGAGGGGGAGCGGGATGATTGCCGGCACGAGTGGCAGCACGGGTATAGGGTCTTGCAGAATTGTTGTTGTTGTTATTGTTGTCCATAGCTTGTATCTTAGTGCTGAAATGTGTCGGCGGCAGTCGGTAGTCCAGTTGTCAGACCAGAGGGAAACCAGAAAAGCAGCAACAGGGGTAAGCAAGCACTTAAAAAGATGTGACGGGGAGGGTTGGCTAGATAGTCGGCTAGTCTTCCCGGCACACGAAGGTTCTGTTTTGCTGGTAGTCGGGCAGCAAGGTAAGTGGATTGACTAAGAGTCTAACTACGGACAAACCAAGTATATATAGTGACAGATAATAGGAGTCTCAGTGAGACGCCAAGTATTGATGGTAGGTATGATGCGCTCCTGCGCGCACGGCGCGCAGGAGCGCCGAATGTCCAAGTAGAATAAATGGAATAAAAATGGAATGGTGTCAAGGAATGTGGTGGGAGTGATAAAAGTGATAAGAAAATAGAATGCGCGGGAGCGCACTGTTACACTTTGAAAGTGTGTTGCGCCGACATTACACAATTAAACTGCAACTGCCAATTGCAAACACTTGAGCTGCTGTAAATATTCAACATTTGGTACCAACTGTGTATTGTAACCGGTCTGAGACTGTCCAGTCGGAACACCTTGAACAAACAGTGTTGCACCTACAGTACATCACTGTTCAGCTTAAACACTTCGTTGCTGTACATCCTTGACATCCTGGCTGCAACTGTTGATTTAAAGCAGCCTGGAACTGTTCAGGCTGAACACTACCAAGGAACTGTGTGATGTTGACCGAACGTAAACTGTTTCTTTAGCACACCTCAGTTGGTGTGATTCCCTGACATCTGGGTCTCAAGTGCTAGTTTTGGAAAATCGTAGTACCTATACATTCCCTACAAAGTCATCTTGAGTCCGCAGCGGGCAATGAAGCGATCAATCGATTCGATATGCATTGTGGTTCAGACAAGTATGCGACACAATTCATCCCTCGTCCTCGTCATTCTCCTCGTCCATGTCCTCACCATTATCCTCGTTGATGAAGGCCTTCATCGTTTCCTTGAGCTTCTGGGAAAGTAGGAGGAAGGAAGGGGAATATTCGGAGTTGTATCTGCGGGAAATAGAGTGCAACTCATTTAGAGCCCACTCAGCGGTAAACTGCACATGATCCATCTTGGGCTGAAGCAGGGTTTCGATATCGTGGCCGGAGGTTAGCTCTATTGCGCTCGCGATGACTTTGGGAATGTCTGGATTCAGTGCTAAGCGATGGTTGGCAACTTGAGCATCACCCCGCCGAGGAATACCCTCTATATCAGCGGTCATCTTGAGCATCCACAGCTCAAGTGCAGCGCCGCGGAGAGGGCATTTGCAGTCTGCCAGATATGGATGATCCTCTGCGGGTGGAACAGGCTTACTGACGAGGGCTTTGCCGCGTGCCCCTTGATCGCAAGTAATGCACTTCTCGTGTCCGCTCTGCGTAGGACAATGATTAATAATTAAAATTTGAGACACAACATCCAAGACAAACTCTATTCATGAGCACCGCACAAACAGCCTCCATACCCGCCTCCACACATCCGGGATACATGGTGGGGTTGGTCCGAGCGAGGATCAGCTTCGCTGCAGTCATTGTGGTGAGCTTCCCAGCTTCCACAATCTTGATCGGCACGTTCTTTTTCACTGGAAAATATACAAATCAGTGTAGCAGGGGCCAGACGGCAGAGAGAGATTTACCTTTGGGAGGGCCGGGCTTCTGCTCATTGCTCGGCATGATGAGGCTGTTGGTAACAAGTCACGTATGGAGCGATATAAGATGAGACACGTTGATAGGGCCACCGTTATAGTTAATCTTCCAATTGAACTGATGGGACGAGAATCTAGAATTCTCAGCAACCTCGATAACATGATCGATGAGATCCGTAGCTGCATCACAGAGATCCGCAAACTCTTCCGCAGTAGAACCAGGGTCTGCAGACTCAATTGCTTGTTCTTCGCCCTGCCATTTAAACGCAAACCGGGAAACCATTTTGGCAGGGATGGAGTCTGTGACGACCTCGAGCAGATCTTCGGCAACTATGAAGCATGAAAGAGTTGACACGGAAGAAGTCCAGAATCATTTGTACCAATTTTGCGATGAACTGGGCCATAGTTTCCCCGGGGCCTTTTGGCAGCGAGACTAGGGTCAATAGGATCTAGTGGGGATATGGTTAGTGCTCTCTTAACTGAGTTTCGACGGATTGAAAAGAATGAGGAAGTGTCAGCAATTGACACTTGCTCAACTGTTCAAAAAAAAACAGTTTGGTTCGGGTGTCATGTCGATACACTAGCCGAACTGTCCATAATGAACAACGGCGGCAAGTGTGGGACTGTGATCAGTGAACAGTTGGTTCAAACTGTTGGGTTTGAGCACTCGCTCCACCTTTTCCGATGAACATGTCGGTGAAATGTTCAGAATCAACAGTGTAGTCAAGGTGTGAAGAATCAACAGTCCACAGCTGCGTGCATCACACACTTCACAATAGCAGACCCGGAAAATGATAATAAAAAAGTAACATTTTGGGTCACGTACCTTCCGACTGGGGTGCTCCTGAGTGTTTGTTGCCAGCGCCTGGCCACGAGTTCCCAGGCCCTTGTGACGGCCCATTAAGGAGGAGGAGGAGGAGGATATATTATACTGACGCGGTCCCACAATTGGAACAGCCAGTTTACTATGTATGACATCGTAACTTATACAGGCTAAAAGTTACCCATCAATACATAGAACACACGTACTACCGAACGGGGGGCGGAAAGTCTAGGTACGCTATGATATTCCCGGCCTGGCTCGGACCAGAGCAGGCGGGTTACCGGGTAAAACCTCGTGGTGACCTGCTGGGAGGATACCTCATGTCAGGTCAATCTGTTGTCAAAATCTCTCGTGGGAATTGACAAACCGGGACCAGGGGGAATTGGATCATTTGGGGATCCCGAAAGTGTGGTCGCATTCGCGGTCATGGTGGCTACCATCATAGATAAGCTTTGACATGCGAATTCGAATGAAAAGAAGAGACAAGTTACATACATTGAGCTATAAGACGCTGGCTGGTGGCAATACGCTCCTCGAGGCCAGTCTTGTAACCTTTGTGGATTATAATTTTGCTGAATGTACAAAATGGAGGACCTAACAACTTACCAGGACCCATTTTGTTTTTCTGCGCAATATTCTTCCTTTTGTATTTCTGCAGAAGTGTGTTGGCCTTTCCCAGCTCTTCCGAGGCGTTAGCTACCGTGATTTCGATCTGTGAACTGGCCATGATTTGATTGAGTACAAGCTTTAGAACCCGCCGGAGGGACGGCTGCGAGCGCATTGGGGCTCTGCCCCAAACCCCTGCTAAATCCTTGTTTTGCCGCAGACACGGCGGATACAGAGTCCGGGGGTTCGCCCGCACACGGCGGATTCCGAGTCGTGGGAACCGGCAGGGCGTGGGACCAAACCACGTGAATTTTCATGTGACTTTAGTGGCTGTGTCCATTGTGTTTTCAAGTATAGGATGTCTTGGTGAAAGTGCGAGAGGTGACAGTTCGGGAAAGCCGGCCGATTTGTCTCTGATTTATTAACGGTACAAAATCATGCAATAGCAGACTGCAAAATTTCGACAGGCAAGGGCAAAGGGTGTGACTTTTTCACGGTTAGCACATCAGATCCTCCACATGCAGCTTTGATCACCAGATTGGCGCATCTCAGCTATGTGATTTCATCAGTTCGTGCACGTGTCGGCCAACTGTAGCCATCACACCCCCGACTCCCGCGAACCGTGGCCATCATACACCTCAGCCGAAGCGTAGATTTAAGCACGTTCGCGCGCCTGCCAAATCCCTTAAATCCACAACACTATGTAGGGATAATATGTTAGCCGGGTCACCTTTCGGAACGTGTGTAGAAAATGGTAAAGTGGCGCAGACAATGAAGTGGAAGGGAGCAGGAAGGAGTATGGGTGAGAACACCGATAGATTGATGGGGGTGATTTGTCGAGTCAATCGAGTCTGCTAAGGTATGGGACAGCCAGATGCTGCCAATGTTCCATATATGAACAATTGGCCGAAATAATTGCACCAGATAATCGCTGGGCAAGATGAGCATTATCTGCTCACAAAATTTTGTAGAATGAGGTCTTGTCAATGTTACAACCAAAGCATTTTCGCTCAAGGTCAATACTGAGTGAGGAGATACATTCACAAGTTGTTTCCCATGTTGTGAGAAACTTACAGTGATGCCGACTTAAATCTGTATCTACTTTTTTTCCCTCAGGAACAACACTGCATTGGGATGAACTAAATAATAGGTAGGACGTATACCCACAAAATGTTGCGAACAGATAGTGCTCATCTTGCCCAGCGATTAGCTGGTGCAATTATTTCGGCCATTTGTCTATATATGGAATGTTGGCAGCATGTGGCTGTCCCATACCTTATTACAGGCGTAAACTACACTGCTTTTATACTATTTCTACATCAATGATGCACAGCCTTGTTCCACATGGTGCAGGCTGTTTCCACTGAATGTATGTACCCGTTGCGAGTATTGTTTTATTCTCCCAAACTCATAACCTTGTCCGCATCTCGGTCTAGACTCCGTTGCTGCGATGTTCAACGGTGAAACAGTACATAAACCTAGGAAGACCTCTTTGAATTATCAAAGCAGATATTGACTCGTGCACCCCGCTTCTTAGCCCCATCCGGGGCAAGATCCGGGGTGAGTATTTCGTGGGTGGGTCACATCGATATACCGCTTCTACTCACTGCGTTCCCACCCTACGTAGACGCACCCCGGTGTACGTTGGACTACGTCTGTCTACGTGCTGCTACATGTGTCGATCTTCGTCTACGTCCGACTACGTATGTATACGCCGTGATGTCGGTGTACGTGCGGCTACGTCTGGCTACGCGGCATAGACACGGTCTGTCTACCCGTTGGCTACGTATGTCTACGTGCATCTATAGCGTAGACGCACGTAGACATACCTCGGTCAACTTCATAATCCTATTCTGCATTGAGTTCATGTATCCAGTTCCGCAGAATTGAGTGAGGTATGTGCACATTTGTCTACATTGGTCTACATGTGTCTACATCGGTCTATGTCGGTCTACGTACGTGGACCGATTCCGAGGTAGACCGATGTAGGCATATGTAGGCGTATGTAGACGAGCCGGTCTACATGATGTAGACATACGTAGACAAAGGGGTTCGTCTACCCTTTGTCTACAGGGATAGACAGACCCTCTGTCTACAAGGGGTCGGAACGCAGTGACTCTAACACTCTTATCAATGCATCCGCCGCCGCATTCCGTTCGGCCTGTGAGTAACTACAAACCAACTACAAACAGAAAAATACCTTTGACACCCATAATGGGGGTAACTTTGAAACGCCAAAGCCCGGAGAACTACTACCGCATCTCATCCTTACAAACGTTGTGTCCCGTTGCAAGGCTTAAGGGAGCCGTGCAATCTGCTATCCTCTATCCACCCTATACGCGACTTCGCTCAGAGTTCCCGGCAGCGTGCGCTCACGAAGCCTGCGCGCAGAAAGGCAGGACTTCCCGCCGCGCCGTTCCCCATCACGTACACAACTAATTCATTAGCTCCACTTAAGTTGTAGTCGGTCCAGACCGAATCAAGACTTAAGATGTCGTAGGACTTAAGTTATGGCTAGTACACTGTAGAACCCTATATCTACGATGCACGCCTACCTTGCTCAGAACTTAAGTTGTGGAGAACTTAAGACTTGCAGGCAGACAACCAGAACTTGAGTTCGCCATTGCAGTTCAGTTGTAACAATTACTCATGACTCCAGTCCCGGACTTAAGTCCCCCTGAACTTAAGTTCTACATTCTTCACTCGAGTTGTGCCTTGAGACTGAAGTACTGAAGTCCCGGCACAAATTAAGTTCTGGGACGATTTGAGTTTGGTTTCACATGATAAAACAAATAAAAATTGTACTTCTATGTCTTCGGTTTAGCCGGACTTTTGACGACATACTAACTCGTGCTGAAAATGAAAATAGGAGTCAGCTTGAGTGAAAAGCGAAACTAAATTAAAAATTAAACTCACTGGATACTGAAAATGAACACAAGCGATCAAGCGCATACTGAACTGCCGGAAAGAATCAGTGGAGTCAGCCAGAATGAAAATGAAACCCTCCCCAAGACCGAAATGAACAAGTACACACCGGGTACAGTCTTGAAAACACTGGGTTTAATCAGTGAGATGAAAATGAAAATGTGAATAGAAAATAAAAAGATTGATGACACGCAAACGGAGGTGGCATTCATAGAAAATGACGCGAATGAAAGACGCCCGTGGCCTCCCAGGCCAAATCAAGCCACAAATGACAGTCCACATTGCCTTTCGTGGAAGGGTTTCCACAGGCACCCCGCAACGACAGAAGAGAGCACGGGGAAGAAATCTGAAAATCACGTACAGTGTGCCACCAAGTTGTGGGACGCGAAGGCCAAGTCCCAAGAATACACCGATACTGACCCAAAGTCGAAATCAGCTTGGGCAGACAGTCTTAGGCAATGAGTGGGAGGCTTGAATGGTGAGCGGTGTCGATGAAGGTGGAAGTCAGGAGTAAGACGAGAAGTGATCGCGCTTCAAGTTTGATCAGCAGACAATGGGAATTAATATTGAAAGCGACTGACTGTGACAGTGTCACGTTGCTCTTCTCTTCCCCTCCCACCACCATCTCTCTATGCCACCTGTGTCAATACTCCTCGTCGTCCCCACCCTCTCATCAGCCTTGGTGAGTCCAATATATTTGTCGCCACGTCTCCCCCGTCCCCACTCGCGTCTGAATGGTTCGATGTTCAGTGGCATTCACAACATGATGACATCGCTCACTCATCGCTCCCACCCAGTTCTCCAAAGCTGTTCGCCAGTGCATGGCTCGCCCAGCAGTGTCCTCGCGAGTTAATTGGGGTATGTTTAACTATCGCGGACCGTCTTCTCGGTTCGCTGACTTGTGACATGTTATGCTCAGTGGCAAGAATTGGGTGCTGAAAGAGGTACGGTACGTATGCAGCTAGCACTTGTCATTCTCTGCTGGCTGATCTGCCCACGACACCAGTGCTGCCCACATTTCCCACGCAAACCATGCGCAGCCCTACCGAGAACACCAAATCAAAAGAAAGAACGTATGAAAAGGATGAGCCAAAGGTGTGACTTTCCTTTCCATCCCCCCTGTTCTTCGCCCTCCCTTTCCCTCCCTCCTGCTTCCTGTTCCTGCTCGCTGCCCCCTCCTTGCTACCCCGTCCTGAGCCGAGCCGTGTCGCACCTGTGTGAGGACGGGCATGCGGGACCGGAACGACCCAGTGACGTCGCGCATATACGCCGTGCTGACGAACGCGCATGGCACTGCACACCGCGGGCGAGTCCCCAGTTGGTGGCGTGCTCGCGCTGCTCGTCGTTATATTAGCCACAGTGATATTTGGGTGTAACTCAAGTTTTTAATTCATTGCATTCAGCCACGCATACAACTTAAGTGTTTCATAGAGCTTAAGACGTCGACGGGACTTAAGTGGGGGGAGAAACTTAAGTTCCATCTATATGTAGCTCAAGTTGCTCCATCACTGAGGGGCGCATATGGCCGCGCAGGCGCACCTGCGGAAAACTTAAGTCCTATGAGAACTTAAGTCTGGGTTCGGTCTGGACCGCCTAGAACTTAAGTGGAGCTGCTTCTATTTCATACGTACAACACCTTGGTTCCATGCTGGACCGCGAATTTATTCGCCGTGATGCAGTCGCCCCAGCTCGGCCGACAGCGCTATCTGTTCGCCGTCGCATTCGAGATATACTCCCTCAAAATATCGCGCGGGGGGACGAAGACGTGGATCTAAACGTAGTTCAGCCGCTCAAAACCACCTTGGTTCCCGGCTGGACCGCGAATTTATTCGCCGTGATGCAGTCGCCCCAGCTCGGCCCACAGCGCTATCTGTTCTCCGTCGCACTCGAGATATACTCCCTCAAAATATTGCGCGGGGGGGCGAAGACGTGGATCTAAACGTAGTTCAGCCGCTCAAAACCACAGATGAGTATTAATATATATTCACCTCGGGAGCAACGATGCCTATAATAATGATGAATATCAGTTTTAGTTACTACATGCGGTCGGATAGAACTCTACAATATTGGTTCTGCAGGTATGAGGGTAGGGTTTGGAAGTCTAAGATACAGTATATCTGAGTGAAAAAGAAATAGATGGTAAATAATTTCGGTAGGGTTCGCAGGGGAGATATGTGTGGTGAGTGCGAGGTCTTGAATTAATGTGAGATAAGTAAGTTCTATGCGGTAATAAATTAGTAGGTACAGGAAAGATCAGAGAGAGAAGAAGAAAAGAAAAGAAAAATAGAAGCGTATCATTAGAACTATAGAACCGGCCCATAGCATCGTACGATTCGTACTTCTTCCTTCCTCTCCTGCAAAACCAACAACTCTGTCCGTCTCACGGTTGTTGTTGCAGTCATCCATGCTCTAAAAAAACACTCAGATAGTAGCAACCCATCTACCGAGATTCTTAACTCATGCATTCTCATGAGCCACAATCAACTTACCTGTTTCTCTGTGAGGACCCGTGTCGCATACTCCAGTCCATTCGCTTGTATTTGTCTGGCCTCATCGTCGTTCTCAATCGCCCACATAATTTTTCTCTCGAGGTCGGACAGATCCGGGAGGACGGGGATATAATGCACGTACTGTTCGAGAGTCGGTTAGAGAGGACGGGAATGGGGCTCGTGGGCTACACACTGATTTCAGCCAGTCGTCGAAGAATTCGCTGAATGTTGAAGACTAAATAACCTCAACATAGATCTTGAGTGGAGTTAAAGGAGTGTTACGCACTTTAAATACCAGCGAGCCCGACCTCAGAAGACTCAAGTAACACTGGGAGAAGGAGTTGCCATCCTGAGCCAGGAAAATCAGTCACCCCGGGTAATTCGACCACAGTGGAACAGCAACCAACCAGGTCAAGCGCACTTGTATTTGTATCTGCAGAGCATCTTCGACGTCAGTGGTAAGCATTAGCAGTAATTTCCGCACAGACACTTCTTCTAGTGGTTGCGAGGGAGTTTCGACATTGTATTCGGCCTTGATTTCTTCCTCTGGGCAAACCGCGTGCGTGGGGTTGTTTGGGTCGGGATCGCAATTGTGCAGTTTTGTGATGCCCACATCCATGATATCGGGTCGGCGAAGGCTCTTGTCAATGAGACGGAATCGGGGGAAAGAGTGGTAGGTTTCTCGGTCCAATGAGCCACCTGAGGTACCTGTTCACCGTGACGGTCAGCAGCAGGACCACAACCCAGGAGGTAAGACGTACTGCCGCGCCTAGACGGTCTTTGAGTGAGAGGTTCGGACAATGAAGGAGAGACGTACCAATAGATCTGTGATTTCTTATCTTCCCACCGGACATTATCCTCGAAGCCGTGTCTAACCCACAGATAGTACTAAAGAGGATTGAGCGCACGATGGCAAAAGTAGGGAAAGACGACACACGAGGGACGGGACGACGATATCGGCAAACAAGAAGTCAACCGCGCTGGGCTCAGGATTGGGTACAAGTCGTGTGTGTGCTGGGTACTTCTGCTTGAAAGCAGGAACGCGTTAACGTCGTTGGTAAGGTTACCGAATCCCTTCTCGCTATTCGGCAAAAGACACTGATGGCGAGAGTCCTCCTGGTAGTACTCCTTTGTCGGTCGAGGTCCTTGCCTGAACGGATTTTGGTCCGACTTGTTCAGCGCAAATTCATATGCATCGGGTCGGCGAGTGTTGAACAAAACTCGTGGCTCGTCCTGGTAGTTGAAGATCAGGCCCATGTCGGGTAGCATAGGGGCCATCTACCAGAGCGCTCACGTTAGCAATCGTTCCCCTGCGAGGACGAGCAGCGCACCTTGTTAACGAGGGACTCCCAGTCGATCGGTGCCCAATGGGTCCGCGGGTGACTTTGTGATTCTTAATGTTAAACGTAGTGAGGCAGAGTCCCCCATCGTCGTCCGCAATCCTCATCGCCCGTTCAAGCATATCCGGAAAGAACGTGGGATGATGCTCCGCCAGCTCGTAGAACGGCTCAAAGTCCCGATGGACCTATGAGATTATTGATACGGTCAGCAAAACGCAAATACCGGAAACGAAGATGCGTGCTTTGTCATATTCATCTATCAGACAGCCATTCTGCTGGGCAAATTCATAAAATAAGTGATACCCAGGGGCGGATCTCGGTCATTCTTCAGCTTGTATCGTCCTTCTGCCTGCTTCAATGTCGAGGATTGTCGTGCGAATAGTTCGTCGACGTGCTTCCGAGCGATGGCGGCGTATTTTGAACGAGATCGCATGTACTGTTTTCGTAATGAGGGGCGGCCGTGGTCGCGATAGCGATTGTGCATGTACTCGTACCTGAAACCACCCCAAAACCACGAGGAAGACCAAGAATAAAAGCCAGTTTTTCGTCTTCGAGAGAGTTGCGACCAGGCGGGAAGACACTGGAGATTTGGCCGATAGCCATCTGAGAATAGTGGTAAGTTGACGACCTGCTGTGGCATGTTCCTCGAGGAGGGCGGCGTGAAAGAGATCCCGTGGTTAGTTGGTGCTTTTATACATCGTATATACATCACGACATCCGAGAGTAAACGGGAATCAAACTTCATATGGGGCTGCGCGTCCCATGTCTGCTGCGGAGAACGGCCGAGATTGACCGCTTGTGTGAACGACATGAACAACATTCACGGCAAAGCATCAAAGCGGCTGTGTTGCGGTAGGTAGGTAGGTAGGATTACACTGCAGAGCTGGTCAGTGTATGATTGGCCCCCATCGTCGTCGTTTGACCGGTGTCATGTACGTGCAACGATCGATGCAATGGATAAAGTGCGCGCCCCCCTCTCGCTGGGTCTATCGACTGGACGAGAATCCGTTCAAGGTTCAGCTCGACTCGGCTCAAGTTGAACCTTTAATCCGATTAATTCAGACACGGAAGACTGCGGTAAACCGTTGTCAACCGTTCTGACGCGGACCAGGAGACCGTCGTTGGCACTCAAAACAGGCGCGGAACACTCCGAGCCAGAGGAGCGCGACACCCAGTAGATCTAGCTGAACCGAGATCGAGAACGGTGCGCGCATCTGGTGCCATCAACAAAAATACCGCCCAGCGAGAGTGTTCATGGAGGGATGGAGGGTCTACGGCAGCGTGACTGCCAGCAGTCGAGGCGGATCCAACGTACTTGTTTCCGTACGCCCAGAGCATCTGGAGTCCGGTGGTGGTGGTGTCAATGCGTCAAATTCCGCGGTGCAACGAGAATTCTGCAAAAACAATTATATTGGACCAACCGGCTAACGTTCGGATATAAAATGGAGGCAGGGTTCAGAACTTGAAACTAAATCAGGCGATTACCCGCAACAGTTGGGCACATGGTATACGCTCTGAGACTGCCCGCATGCTGGTGCGTCGAAGGGAGAGGAGTGCAATTGGCCCTGGGTAGGACGCGCGGGAGCTGAGCCTGGGGGTCGAAGATGAGCGCCGTCCGTCAGGCTCCGCTATATGGCGGCTCACCTGGCCACAAGGGAATGGAAAAAACTATCATCAAGTTCTTAGTTGGAGGATTGATGGAGGTATGTACATATGGCACTCACGATGAGCGAGGCCGATCATCAAGGCGATGAATATGGCTTGAGAAAAAATCAGCAGGCTATATGTGTGGTGGGCCGGATCACCTACAAAGGCGGGGCCTCCAGATGACCTGGAAGGGGATGATGTTCAGCGCTGGTGATGGATATATGGACGACCAAAAATACGAAAACCAAAAGAAGGTTAGATGCCAGTCAGCCAGAGAGCGGAGAGATAGTGCGGTAACCACAAACGTTGCTGTCGCCTCGGTTCCTAGAAGATGTCAGGCAAAACCAGGGGCAGGGCGTGAATTTTAGCTCACTGATTATCCATGCAATGAATTTATTCATGAGTGCTGCCGTTCTGGACGCCAGTCAGTCTATATCTGTTTCTGTAGGGGCAGCAATCGAACTGGCCGCCTGCGTAGCATGGAGACAAGTGTCCCAGCAATCAACAACAACGATATGAGCGTGCCGAGAGCTGAGGCGACCTTACTGAGTGAAATGACGACACAAGTCCAAGGCACGGACAACGAGTGCTATCCGCACCGAATGGGGTCGCAGAAAAGCGTGCAATCTCTGTCAAGGTCTGTGGGGCTGCATGAAAATGTGCCTCGCCAGGAGATACGGAGTAACTGCCCTTTTTCGGACCTTGGAAAGCCGCCGAGACATTGAGGGCTTGCATTGGGCTTGTGGCCAACTCGTGGGGGAGGAGCGATGAGAAGAGCCAGGAGAGGAGTCCGGAAGACAGGGGGACGAGCTGGGGTGGTTACTAGGAAGGGAGGAGGGCGGGGGAAGCAGTGCAAGGCGATGACTGATTCATGCCACCGGTGCGGCATTACATCCCATCACAAGATCCCGATCGGCCGAGATAATATCAACCCGGTCCGGACTCGGGATACCGTAATGAGCAAGAATGCAGGACAGCGGGGAGAGGCGGAGAGGTAAGTATGGAGGTGGTCCGCGGGGGCTGTGCTAGCTGAGTCAGGAGTCCCACACAAAAGTGCGTAAGGCATTTCCTTGGCGGTGAATTTTCCTTAAAATTCTGGGGTTTCTTGCTTCCCCCCGGATACAACTTAGTGGTTGGCACGAAGACGACTATGTCGGCTGTCGCGACCACTTAACCCTACACCAAAAGAAAAAAAAGAAAAAAAAGCAGGTCACCCATCATATCTGATGGAAATTTGACACTCAGCTGTGCTGACTAGGGCTTTGACCCGTCTCTGTCACTGACGGGTACGGGTCCCGTCGCAACGGGTCGGTACCCGTCCGACAAGAGAGAAGATCTGATTCTCTGACGGACGGGTACGGGACGGGTGGACCCGTCAACGGGACACCCGTACCCGGCCGTCGACGGGTTGACGGGTCCTGTTTGATCACCGGCCAAGTCAAATAATTCTGCGCACTACGGAGCGCCTCGGACCTCCAGGATGGTTTTTAAGAATTGATTGGAGGTATAATTTAGACTTACCAGCATTCTGGAGCTATTCAAATACAGTTCTGCTCCAGTGGCGGTTACTGCCGTAAGTTTCCGAGATAGTATTTGCTCAGCGCCGAAGATATTTCATACATCCCCGGTAATTAGAGGCTCCATTTTATCAGGCGGGATACTAATTCCGAGCTCTTCAGTCCTAGTCAAGAGAGTTTTCCGGTGCAGGGAACTCACTCGGGCTCTGTCGCCAAAGATTATGTAAAGTCTGAGACGTGAATGTCTATCAAAGTACGCCTGTGAGTGACATTAGAGGCATCAAGGAGACATATGTTAATTTACCACAGTTGTTTAACTTCCACATAAATCTTTATTGCCATCCTACGCTGGTGAATGGCACAAAAAAGAATTTAAATCTAAATTCACCCGTCGACGGCCGTAACGGGTGAGACGGACGGGTGCCGTCCGTCGCAACGTCTTGGTTTGAGCCCTGACGGACGGGTGGGGTCCGTCCGTTGCAAAAAACGGCCGTCTTCTGACCCGGCCGTCTGACGGGACGGACGGGTCGAAGCCCTAACAATGACGGGGAGTACTGTACTATTCAATTCGTCAAGGGGTGTGATGCGTGACCCAAAATCCCAGTTTGTCAATTCGTCAGGGGGTCTCGAGCTGCGTGGCACCCTCCCAAAAATTGGTCAACCTCTGGAAATATCCCTAGTCTAGTTTTAGTTGTCAGGTGATAGCCGTGGGTCGGCCTTCCGCCGCATGTGTTGTGCTCTGCTCAATCTGTGACTTAATGTCCTGTAAAGCATCTGAACACCATGAGGGGATCTCTGACCATCATTCTATGTGCTCCCTTCAATTTATTTCATCCTGGTCCCTTGAGAAACACAAATTCTTATCGTGCGAATTTCATGCACAGCCACATTATTAAACCGCAGAAAGGTGTGCGGTGTGGTCGAATTTAGAGTTGAGGGAGGAGGAAACTATTTTGAAGCACATACATGCCTCCTCAGATCCAAGCTGTGACCTTTATTACCCGTCGAGTCCGAGTAGAGGGTTTCCCGATTAGGAATAGCTTAATCGGGAAGCCTGACCTACGGCTTTGATGTGTCAAGTAATCAGATCATATATCAGGTTATTTTTTTGCGCTCTCCAAATTCTTCAAAAAAAAAAATCTTTATATATGGTCTGACTAGGGAGACTAAAATATCCCTGGACTTGTGCTGAATCCAGTGACTCAATGGAATACGTTAGGAATGACCTGAGCAATTTATTTCCAACTAATCTTTGAGTGATGCAGGAGAATGCATTTTTTCTGTTGAACTTGCTCCAATCCCCGATATTTGTGAGATTTGAAGTTGCTTTGAAGCCAGAAACCTTGAAAATGGGCCAGAAATTGAGTGGAAAGTACGCAAAGCTAAGTAAAATTGACTCCAGTGGTCCTGAACCAAAATTTTGAGCCTACTGTGATGAAAAGTATATTCGTCAAGTGCCTTACCCGTGACAAGGTTCCAAAATTCGTCACGTCAAGCACCCCCGTGATGTTAGTCTCTCATAGACAGACGCTACAACAAATTTAGTGCTCGTGCCTCGCATGTTGTAGTCTGTCTAATCGACTTGAGTGGACAACGAAAGCACGGCTTTCTCCGAGTCGGCCCGTTTGTGCAAGGAGCCGGCTTCCTGAACCTCACGAGGAACTCAAGGGACTGTGAGTTTAGCCGAAAATGCGACTCCCGAAGGGAGCCCGAGTGGATTAAAAGTGCGTAGGTATAGTAAGGTACCGAGGACAGAAAGAGAAGGAGGTGACGGGAGCAGAAGTAAAAGTGACGCGAGGGGAGGGAGGAGCGAGAGACGGGAAACTAATAAAACTAGGGTAAGAGGTAGATGAAATCAACTAGGGTGGGTAGAGCACGAAACTAGTGACGCGTGAAGATTAGTTTCTGGAACAAGAGCACGGAGGAATAAAAATCTTGGTACCTAGTGACGCGTGAAGACTCGTGGAGGAGCAGCGGCTCTGAGAGTCTGGTGGTACACTAGAAGATTTAATAGCCAACTAGACTAATCTCAGTTCGGCTGATCGCGAATACGACTCTCGAGCGGACGTACTGTGATGTGTTGCAGCGAGTCGGACGTGAAAGGCTGGCAAGCACTTGGTGGCTGGATTCAACGGAGAAAACTAATCCAGACAAACGTCTCGAATCAGCTTCCGAATGCACGGCTACCGGTCTCGCGGAGACTTACCTGGAGCGCGTAACGAGAGAGCGGGAGGTGAGGAACTCCTCCCCCGCGGACGCCCCAGGTTTTAACATGAACTGGCGAGTCCAAGCGTGAGTGAGACACAAGAGTGTTCAGCTCACTGTTGTTCGCGCTTGGACCTCCAGCGGCTGCGCGCCATCCTTGAGCCGGCAAGGACCAAGCAAAGACGCGTCTCGTGACCGAGAACGCGGAGCTTGAACTTGGGGCCGGCGAACATTCCAACCAAGCTCGGAGGTGATCCAGCTACCAACATTGGAATCTCCGGCCCCTTCTGCCCGTGCAGAAGCTCGTTGCGTACAATCGATTAGACTCGCGTAAACATTCTCTTTAAACACCATGATAAGGTCGATCGAGCAATCAGTGGCCTGCTTATTAGAGAGGTTGCGCAACAGCTATATAAGCCATCAGATGGCTTTTTTGCAGTGCGCGCCGTATGGCTAATGGCTTCTATGACTGGGGATATCCTACATTGTTTCCTCACAGAAATCTTTGTCATTGTCAAGTTCTCTCTCGAAAAAAATTGCCTCGCCATCACACTCATCTACTACAGTGAGAATCCTGGAAAATTTGGAATTCCCAGCAATAATTGGGGCATCCCAACTGAGGAAGTCGCAGCAACAGTGTTAGATGATGTATATGGCCAGAAGCTGTCAGCAATGTAAAGGTCATTCTTTGCACAATGTGATACGCATGCGCCTAATTAAACAACAGCTGCGGGGTTCAAGCAGGTCAGCTTCAACAACGACATCCTAAGAGGCGATCTAACTCACGAGCTGCAACAAGCGTCCAGGTCGGTTGAGGTTGTAGCGTCGATCTGCGCGAGAATAGCCTGTTTAGAGGCATTATATCATGTTTTCGCTCCATTTCAAAACACGAACCGGAGCACCCGACATGCCCGGAACTGCCTTCAAGGACGTCAGTGCCAATTGACTGCTGACTTCAACGATCCTAACGAAATATAAATCAATTATTGAACCGACTTCTGTGAGATGACTTACTGGACAGTATTGCCTGAAGAACCGATGGGTTGAAGGGAGAAGGCGGCGGGGAACTTTGAGAAAACGACCAGCTCAGCGCTGTAGGGATTCCCATTGAACGCGGCAGCCGGGTACGACAAGAACAACGACGAGTTCAACCCGTTGGCAATGTGAAAGTTAGATCCCTGAGGGATAAAAGCCCACGACGTTGGATGAATAAGCAGTCAGAAAGTCAAGATTAAATCGGTGCTTACTTCCTGACTGACGAAACTAGCAAAAATTCCCGGGAAATACGAAACCCTTGGAAGTCGTTGATATTGGTCAAGCCAGCAACGGCGACATTAGCAGGAAACAATGCAACAGGCCTGACTGTCGCGGCGACCGTGCGAGCCGTAGCAAGGGTGATGAAAGCAACGAGAGAGGGAAATCATCTGCATTGGTGGATTTTTGTCTGAAGAAGGAGCGCCTTGGGATGAACGAAATTTGAAGAGCCTTTTTAATGTCTTGGAGTCAACTGAAAAGGATCAGCTTCGACATACTGAGCACCAATGTCCATTTCAACATCCTAGGAAACAAGGATGGTAGTATGCGAAAGTACCAACGGTCCCGACCCCTCCGGATACTCCCTGTAAGCACTGTAACATTAGATGTGCCCAATATTATTCAAAATATGCACCGACCTCTAACTTTGGCAGGTTCAATCAAAATTCCGCGATCTAAGACAGCAACGCCAAAGAAACTCACCTCAAATTGTCCACGCCAGAATTGCGCAATGTGCCGCGGGGAAGGTAGGGCCAGCGAACAGGCGGACTGGTTTTGTTCAGATATATCAGACAATGCCTTTTTTCAAAAGAGCAATTCATATCCCCATGTGCTATGTGTACAGAGCGTGCTGCGGGGCGCCGAAGTTGGTACTAACGAGGGCTGTGGGGCGCGGCGAGCGGTAACGGCGGAGTCCGCAGAATCTGGTCGCGCTACGCAGGGAGGCGAGGACAGAGACACAGGGATCAGAAACAGTTGCTGCAGTTGCTGGACACTGCGACGTCGCGGAGGCGGATTACATCGGGGGCCACGTGTAGCGGACTCGTATTCGTGCGGTGGGTCGTAGACGGTCGCGAGATACCGCCGCCGTCGCTCCTCGTCACGTGCGTGGAGATACAGCGGGACGGGGCGGACATCGACGACACGGAGAGAGAGAGGGGTGGGATCAGAAGTAAGGTAGTTATGGAACCGTAAACAGAAGGTACTTGAAGCCCCGTAGACAGAAGAAAAGAAAAGGGACATCGTTAGCGCACGTTCTTTCACTGAGGGAATTTAAAATCTAGCGTTCAAGACCGACCTTGCGTAGGGATATGGCGGGATCGGAAGTGGTGCAAGAGGCCTTGGGAGTAATGCGTCTAGGGAATGCCAGCCTTGTGCCAGCCGGCGAAGGGACGTTGCTGAGAGAAACTCTGAGAAAGAGATGGCGTGGCTGTGTTGATCGGCGTTGACTCTTTACTCTTGTCTTCCATCATCCTCCCCCAGTCTTGTGCTTGGAGCCCATCCCGCCGCCCATCCTACAGGCTTCCGGTGCCACTTCCGCTTCGTTGAATCTGTTGCTTAGGATCACAATCACTGTCTTCTCATAAACCCCGCCTCTCCTTCGGGTCCCTGCCCCAGAGAACGAGGTTCTCAGGCCGCCTAGTCAGTATTAAATTCACCCTCACATATGCGTACATATCGGTGCAACGGAAATTCAGGTGGACCGGCCCGCATCGCTCCACGCTCGCGCTGGCGCCCTCTTCTGACTTCAGATCGCACTGTCCAGATTCAAGCTGCATCCCGCGGGATCTTGCATTTTTTTGCTGCATGTTAGCTTGATGTCTTGCTTCACTGTGTGTACAGCTCCACCCTTGCTTCAGACTCCGGCTGAGTCTACCTGTAAACCCTTCGCAACTTGGTGTTCCGTTCTCTTCGTTTCTTGCATCGCGTATATACCTACTGACTTGATCTCGTTTCGTCTCATCAAACAGACACATCTCGTCTTTCAAGACTAGTATGTATCATTGTATGTCGCAAAGCTCTTACACCGACTCTGATTTGGTACGGCGCGGTTACTGTACCGTCGTCCTATTCAGAAGTCATCGCAGGTTAATCAATCCAAGCGCGCGCATTTCCTCAGTACGCGTCCCACGACAGTTTGTCTTCACTTTACTCCTGTCCTGTACGGGTTCAATCCGTTCCATTTTTTGTCCAGGCCGATTAGGGTTACAGACCTTTACCCTCGCAGGAAGTCGTCCGGTTCCTTCTGTATTTGATCCGTCTTGTACTGACCGCGCTCCAAGTCTTTCTTCTCTTCTCGTCTATTCACACCACTCGCCACAAGTTGCCTCTGTCCGCGTTGATTTTTTTCTCTTGACTATCGCAGTGCGTGTTGATTTGGCTTATTTTCAGATCATCCATGATACATGTACATCCCTCACGGTATTAAATCTGTGTGCGGCAAATACCGTGCGCTCAAGCCCTCCGAGATATGGAAGAGCATTGAGTTTGTCCATAGCAGGATTGTCGCTATCGACCGTCAATAGCTCAGTGCGTAGGCGGGTTTGAATTTCGACATTCTCCGCCAGTGCAAAGAGCGCCCACGTAGCGGCCAAAGAAATGCCGCGGTCGCATGAGCCATAATCCCAATAGGCTGATGATAAGAGACGTCTTTTTCGTTCAAGATCCATCGACGGTGAGACTCGAGGTGGACGAATGGTTTACCGTACCAGTGGGGAGCAGATCTGCGTAGAATCGCGCGTGGATTGGCACTCAGTCCAAAACCTATGTGCATCGCAAAGTATATATTCGTCTCTCGCAAGTGGTTGTGGCCTAGAGTGGTGTTAGGTTTATAATGGTGGTTTACGGCGGATGTAATATCTTTAAATAAGGTGTGAGCTCAGGCAAGGAGGAGTCGGCCTGAATAGTAGACGAGGTAGAAGTTTTGTACTGGACGTTCTTACGATCCCTTGAGTGCGTCAAATTGAAGATCAGATTAGAGTAGTCTATCGTATGTAACCAAGCGCTCGACAAAATACGTCCCGATGTGTATGGATAAAAAGAGTACCTACGATACCCACTCAATTAGATCCGCCCCTACATGCTCGAAGGGGGTCTTGTCCTCAAACTCTTGCTGCCAACCCATTCTAGCCTTCGGGATATACTGTTTCCCTTTATCCGGGCCGTTCTCATACGTGCCCTGCATCCTCATCTGTACCGTGCGGTGCACCCTGATCTTACCCCCATGTGTACTCTCCGCGGGTGGGATCGAGCGCCCAGCGCTGTTGTGCTGGTGCCAGACGTCCCTGAACGTGTCCGCGGTGGCGTCGTATACCGACTTTTTGGTGTAGAAGAACGACTCCATCGCCTGCCACGTTGCGGACTGGATGACCAGCTGGTCGTACAGTGGTGCAAAGGCGTCGCGCGCATCGAGCTCCTCCTCGCTCATGTTCGGAAGCGGGAATTTTTGGATCTTCTTGGGCTTAGACGTACTGCCAGTGGGCAGGAAGCTCTTCGCCCAGGGTACCCACCCCGGGGGCCTCGATCACTTTGATGGTTTGACTGCCATGGGTGACCGCCTTCGCAACCGGCCGCGCGCGCACGTCGGGATAGAGAGATGATGGCTCGATCCCGAGCTCCGCGAGCCCGGTGGCAGAGAAGACCACACCTGTACGCGCCTTGAAGCACTCGCGGATCATCCAGCGCAGCGGGATGTGCGCGAGGTTTGGACGCGTGCCGTTTAGCACGGAGCCGCCGCCGACGTCTAAATAAGGATAAGATGTTGTGAAGCGTGTGGGCAAGATGGGATATCGACGTACCACAATGGCAGCCGGCGAACCAGACCTCCTGAACATCAGTGACAACTGAAGGACCATTGTCCCCGTTCGGCTGGGCGTTCGCAGCGACCGCAGGCTTCTTGGGCTGGCTCCACATGTTCTGCTTGAACTTGGCCCTCCGCTCGTCGAGCGCGACGGCGTGTCTGAATGTGCGTACAATGCCGTTGGTAGCTGTGTAGGCGAGTTTGATGTTGTCCATCATGCCTACGGAGTTCACAGAGTCCCTAAGAAAAAAATCAATAAAGTCCGAAAGGAAAAGTAGATCTGACGGACCAGCAGCCCAAGAACTCGACGAACGGCTTCTTGACGTTATGTTTGGTCCTGAAAACTTTCCACTTTGACAGGAGATCGAGCCAGGCTTTGTCTCTCGTCTCCTTCTGTGTAGAGTTATCAGGAAAACCGTTATACTCCTCGTATAGATCGTACGCTTCCTTGGCGGAAGTAGTGTCCGAGACTCTCAAGAGGCCCATTGCGTTGAGCATGCCCGCCAGCCTGCCGGAATGCAGGATCAGGATGCGAAAGAGGAGGAAATGAAATGGTAGGCGTACGCTCTGGCAGAGTAAGCGCCGCGAGAAAAGCCGAAGATGCAAATCTTATCATTGTCTTGGTAGCTCTCCGCTAACCAGCGATACGCCCCTAAAGAAGGTATGAATAAGCAATACGAGGTCAAGGCGACTAATATTCACCAATGATATGGGTTTTAAACGAGGTTGCCACCGCTTTGTCGAATTTCTGTAATGGGTTTGAGCAACTGCGTACAGAATGGGAAGGAGGTCTACATTTTGCGCTATGTTCCACGCATCCCGAACGACGCCGTAACAATTTTCCGGCATATTTGCTCCAATCCCCTCCTGGTTAGGTGGAGGTGAGCCGGCTTTCAGGGCATATAACACTTTGGCGTACACGGTAGTGGACCAGCTGCTCATTATTATTCTCACCGGATTCCTTGCCGTTGTAGAGCATTTCGTCCAACAGAGCGATATGGGTGGCCTAAAGAGTAATCTTACTATTAGCAAGAGATTTGTGCTCCACGAACTGGATATAGTTACATCGTCGTCCTTCCTGCGAACAGCGGTGGTCAAGTTCGAACCAAAGTGTGGGATGGGATGATCACGTACTTGTCCCCAGTCCCTTCGAGGAGTACGATTAGAGTGCGATACTTGGCATCCTTCGGTCGTTGGGGAATGTATTCCGGTGCCATATGAAAGAGTGAAAAAATATCAGTTAAAGCAAAAGAGAGTGGGCGTTGGAGATGGAAACGGAGGGCGATAATCAATCCATGGTCCACGTCTGTGCTTTATATCCCGCAGCCCAGCTCGCAAGCTCCGTTGGTTCTTGACGTTTCGTTCTTCCGTCTGCGTACCCTGGTCCCTGATTCCGGACGTTGACATCCTTAGCGACAAATGCGGGCTGCCGGACAGATGTCAGCCTTCAGAATTGGAAACCTATCTGCGTGCACTGGCAGGACAAGGAAGTTTAAAGCTTTCATGGGCCTTGAAGTTCGAATAACAGTTTCTGATGAGATAACGAGATGGAGGAGGAAGTAAGCCCGCTGTGGTGTCAATTGATGTGCAAGTTGCACCGGCCATCCGGCTGCGGAAGGAATTGAAACCGGGAAAGGGGATATGATTCAAACGCACCGCTTACTTACATCGAAGACAGCGAAATTATCGGAGAATTTTCAGGGCTAAATCAATATGGAACTCCGAACATTGTAGATGTACCCATAATAAACCATTGTAACCTTGGTGGGAAACCCGGAGATATTCCGGATCTGACGTCGCGAAAGCTATGCGTGCGCGGTAAGTAACCCTGCTTGATTTTGACTCCACCTACTCCGCCTTTCAAATTTATATTCCAAACTCAACGGCGTTGGTTCAAGGCACGAGATCTGGGTTAACGTACACGACAGACGTTTGATTGACCTCAGATGCTCACTCTCCATTCTGTAGCGCATCTTCTGAAGGATTAGAAGATGCTACGGATACAGTGGTTAACTTACGAACGAATCTCATACATACATCGATTAAAAGATTCTATTCATTTTCACTGATGTGCGCTAAAAACAGAATCTGTATGTATGCACTGTCCCAAGAGCGGCGGATCGTACCTACACATGGACGACATAGAAGCACCTGCTTAAAGCGACGAATGGCGGAGACGCGACGAGCGCTATAAGCTCGAGACGTCAGCGAGCTCTCCACGCGGCTCGCGGAGCTCTAGCAGCGGCTGTATAACACAGACGGCGGGAAGGTGCACGCCGGGCGCCGAGTCGGTGTGTGAGGTCGCGATGTCGCATGGGGTGAGGGCGGGTAGAGGGCGTAGGTGGGCGGGCGTCGCGAAGGCGAAATCGTCGCATGGGTGGATAGACAGCGTAGGCGGGCGTGGGGCGCGGGCGACTAGGGACGGGGCTGGCCTAGTGGAAAACTGGGCGGGGTGGAATTGTGGGGCTGAAGGGTAGCGCGCCGTGCATTGAGACGGAGGCTTGACGGAGGCGAGTGGTGAGCTTTGTGGCATGTGCCTGATGGCCGCGGCCGGCAGCGCCACACCGCACGGTGACAGATACGCGTGCGTTGGGAGCGTAGCGAGCAGGCTATTTGATGCGCGCGGAGGTAGGTAGGCAGAGTCGGTCAGGAGCGGCGGGCAGAGCGTGGTTGAGAGTCGAGACGATTGCTCCGTCTGCGTGATAATATCGATGAGAAGAAGAGCTACTTACGGCTGCTCTCAGACAGTTAAAGCCAAATCTGAGGAGGTCAATCCATTTTAATTGATATTATGAAGGTTTAATCTCAGGTCGCCCAGATATTTAACGCGGTCTCTGTCGCAGGAAAACGCGCCGAAGACATTCCCTTTTTGAGTTTGATACACCTTCTCAGAAGGCGCTGCGAAGCTCGGTCATGTGAGAGTGAAAAGGTGGCTTGATCGAACCTACGCCCAGACGCATCTTGCCGCCGCCAACACCCGTCAAATGCTTGATTTCCCACTATACCAACTTCGTATAGTGTTTGCCAGTCACCTGCATCAGTTGATTATAGACTCATCAAATAGGAATTCAACTACGGAAACGTTGCCAGAATGGGTTCATTCCACCGTTGGGAAAATTTAAAAAGCAGTTTGTCTATGGGAGTCTACCTCTGGCTACCTCCGCCGGCCTTCTGTCCAGGTCGGTCAATGTCGGTCAACTCATGTAGACAGACGTAACTAAGGTAGACGTACCACGTCTATGTGGTGTAACCATATGTAGCCAGACTGCCTTGTCTATGTCTCTGTCTATGCACATAGCCAGACCCTCTGCCCATTAGGGGCCGGAACGCGGTGATTGGGCGCCGCCCACATTAACCGTTCTTTAAGCAAATGCCTTGTCGGCGGTGCAATTGCCCACTGTAGTTTTATCTCCATGTTGTCGGCCTCCTCAAAATGATAATTTTCTTCCCCATTTGCATCCCAAATTATCCCACTGCGGAACCTTTGCCGCGACCCAAACCTCATTTCCCCACTCGTACTACCGGATCTCGTCAAACATCACTGCGACCTGCGCAAATGTCTTTGGAACGGAGCTAAAATCATTCATCTGACCCACCCGTACTGCCAGTCGCAGCAAATGAGTACTGCGCTCTCATCGCTTTGCTTCAGAATCGGTGCTTGCCCACTTCCCTGGTCCTCAAGTATACCGCTCAGCGGCTGTTTCTCTGGTTCTGCCCTATTATCTGGCCTGTGGTTTGCAACCAGTCTCTCCTGCCTGGTCCTGGGCGCACAAAATTCCCTCAATTGGCTATCAATGCGAGACTCAAGTACTGCAAGAAGCCATCCAAGAGATCATATGCTTATTTATTCACGTAGCTGAAATCTCCGACCTGTCGACGAGACTGCGCAGAGCATTACCTCAGTTTGTTCCTTTCAATTACTTCCAAGATATTTCACTCATAGTGTCATCTCCTCAAAATCTGGTTGTCGAGGAAGGCAGGTAACAGTCACTACGGTAGTGCCGGTCCTTCTTTTAACCGTCATTCCCGTACTTCACCACTGGCACCGCTTATAATAATATTTGCTTAACGTCATGCCACGGCCAGAGCGAAGCGGCGGCTGGTCTTGTACACATGTACAAGGGTCAGACATGATGCGCAGCGCTGAAATTAAAGCGCGGCGTCTAGCAATGACTCGAGCAGACTCGAGCACCAACGAAGACACCGCCCATTAAGGGCTCCGTCTCCCAGCTTTCATTTACAGTACTTATTCACGCGGTGGCGACGGATCTCATTTCATTTTGGCTCTTGGCGCTCGGGTACCTTCAGAGCTAGGTCCGCACTCGGACAAAATATTTACCCATCACTTACTGCGGTCGGATCAGCTCGTCCAGCCTGCACAAAAATTATGTTACGGTCCTAAGGACGTGGGAAAGTAGGTTCAGGTAGACGAAGATGGCCCGGCAGAAACCCGACGATATCTCCGGAGTGCAATTCATAATCTCAGGGGGTCATCGAGTTGATTTCCTGGAATGACTTGGGTGAAGTAGAAAATTAACTATTCACGAACTTCAGATACAGAACCAGCTGCACCAGAATGAATTTGCAACGTACGTTGTCTCGTAATTGCTTCAGATCGGCTATTTGGTGCATTCTATACCTGTCGTCCCAACGCTAACAAGCGCCACGGACACGTCAAAAAAGCCCTGGTCGGCTAGGTAGCGATTGACTATGTCCGCGAAGGTACCGACCCTGGCCGTGCAACAGTGCGGTGCCGACAGATCGAATTTTTAAGCTGGCACCCGGCGATTGGGACCTATCCACGGAGTCGGAATCTCACTTTGTCTCGAGCTTCGTCTACGTGCGGGATGAAAATAATCAGGGTGGACGAATAATAATACTTGACATGAGCAGAGGTGGGAGACCAGAAGAGCGGTGAAGGAACTTGTAAAGGAACAGTGGGCAGCCAAAGAACAGCCGAATGCGAAGTCATGGAATAGGATCTGGTAAGACTAAAACGGCAAATAAATTAATTAAAAGACATATTTGGGTGAGTCACGGAGGCAGAAGTAAACAAACACATATTGATTAAGAAATAAGCTGATTAGCGGCGGAACAGCGGTGTTCATCGGTGCCATGGCGCACGCTCCGCAACAAATTCTGCAGTCCTCTCCGCGATGACGAAGAAAAGTTGTCGATCATTTGAACTGTATTACCGGTTCGATCCGTACCTTTCGGAACGCGTCGCCATTTGGGACTAGTGATGTCCGGGCTTGGCTCGGCTCGGCTTTAAAGCCGGGGCTTGGGCTTGGCTTCGTCGGGCTTTGGCTCAAGCCAGGGCTTTGAATGTTTTTTTAAAATAGGTCTCTAAAGGTTTGTATAAATACTCAGATGCCACTAGACAACATTCGAAACACCTGAAGATTTTCTGAGAGTCCACAATATCAACAGAAACTTAGGGCATCAAACCGTCCGTAATACGCCGACGGGCGTGTGAATGAATTACGCCGTACGCCACGGCCAAATCCGTCCGTAAAGACCCACAAAGAAAGGTCGAACGAGACGGGTCCCGTACGTACTGTGCGTTTACGGCGTTTAATGCATTCTTCTGGCAAGTACAGTAGAACTGCTCATATGGAATACCATCGGGACAGGGCCCGAGGCTATTCCATATGACGGTTATTCCACAGCAGATAAAATCAATAAAGAAATGAGTTTGTTTTGAAACCTTTAGCACCTCTGTCAAGTTGAAGAACAATGAGGATCTTGTTTAAATTATCATGTTCTCAACTTCCTGCACCCTGTCAGCACAGAATTCATGCACATGCATCCCTTTGGTGGTTTTAATGGGCATCATGATGAGAAAAGATGGCAATAAATCAATTATTTGGACAAAATGGGACTATATAATGGTTGAAACAGCAATTTCACCATGCAAGAGATTCCCCAAAACGGCAAGTTTGGCTCAAAATTACCATTTTGGCCACCCGCACAATGGAATATCAGCCTAAACCAAGGCTCCAGGGCTATTCCGTATTCCAGATGACGGTGGGTGGAATATTCCCCTATCCCAACATGGGATATGCTTAAAAGTGATTCCATATGACGGTTATTCCATATGATATTATTCCACATGAGCAATCCAACTGTATCGATATGTACAACACTTTTTACGCGACGCTGCACGTAGCAAGTTCATTTCTGAGAGAGATTTGCTGTCATTGGTCCCATCAATTTTTCCCTCCAGCCGCTTCGGCCAGCGAGTATCTTCACAATCTTTGAGTCTCTGCATGTCCAGGTACGTAAAAAAATTGATTTTACTGTTCTCACGGACTTTTTTGCTTCTTGCTTGGATGGCAAGCTCAGCTTAACTGAACCGCTAGAAAACACAACAGGTTTTAAACCTGCAAGTACATGGGACGGTGGTATTCTAGCGACAGACTTGCGCTTTTCAAAATTGTGTAGGTAGCATCGTTCCAAGTAATTATCCTATCCTGCGCCAACGGCTGAAGTATCGGCATCAGCGGCATCGGATCGCTTCGAGGAAGCCAGAAATTATATCTCATAACATTCCTCCTGAATATATTGCTCTGTTCCTCGGAAACGTTTACGAACAATCCCTGCCGAATTGTTGCGCAGAAAATCTCAAAGGGGCAAGATCTCTGATGGGAGTTCTACTAATCTACTCAACACGGGTCCATGTCCGTCTGCCCTGCGGGTACTGGAACACCATCATGGCAACGGAATGTCCCCGTCGTGTCTGGTCCTACCTAATGTTACCCGGTTACCGTTGTGTGCATCATTCTAGAGCGACGCGAACCAGCTTTTGCAACCCGCAAACGTAAAACCGGCGGTTACGGGGACCCGTTTATAACTAGACCTGTGTCCTCGCCGTACCGTTACAGGTTGAACCACCCTGGCCAACGGTGAGGGGACGTAACCGTATTTATGCGGCGCATTTCCGAAAAAATCCGGGACGGGTTGATGCCCTAGTTTCGTTTATCCCGATTTTCAGGTCCTTGCCTTTCATTCTAGTTGTCTCGTTCTTGGCGTGTTCAAAACTCCTGTTCCTGTTCCTGTGATTGACAACAGCCAACAACCGACATGTATCCCGCGGCGTCTGTAGGTGGAACAAAGGTATAAAAGAGTGTACTGGGTGCTTGAATCTCATCACTCCATCGCACCTTTCCTCCCCGCGTATTCTCCATCACCTGACTACCTACCTGCGTGTCATCCCTAGTGTTGCCGCGACTCGAAAAGTCGAGTCGCAACTTGGTAAAATGACTTTGTTCGAACTTCGACTTGACTTGACTCGATTCAACCAACTTCAAGTCACTCGGAGTTGCTCAAGTTGACTTGAGTCAGTGAAGTCGACACATTTTTTTTGGATTATCTAGAATCACCACCATATTGCATAGGAATGTCGTGGACAAGTGAACCCCAATGAAATTATGCAGGAATGATGAGACAGTGTTTAATCTGTAATCACCCCACATTTCTCGCATGTTTTGTGAGTTAAATGGTTCAGAAATCTTCCATACAATGTCAGGGATTTTTATTATATTTTTCTAGATTTATTGAGCATTCAAAACTGGATGGGAAGACAAGCCAATTCAGGTGTGACAAGGCCGTGACACCTGTCACGGATGTAACATTCAGTCAGAAAAAAAATTAAAACTGTTCCAATCGAAAGAGGGAAGCTTTGAGACAATTTTCATTTCATACCTGACTTGATTCTACTTGAGTGACTTGGAGTTGACTTGCGCCAACTTCGAAGTCGAGTTGAGTCGCACTTGTGACTTGACTTAACTCGACTTAAGTCAACCTCGCCAAGTCGACTTGGCACCCTCCAAGTCGGAGTCGCGGCAACACTAGGACTCATCCCATATCTCACAATCCCCACCATGCCCAACAAACGACGCGCTTGGGTGGGCATCCGCAACGACACCGGCCAGCCGATGCTGAAACCCTGTTTGATCACTGTTCAACATTGTTTCAACACGCGATCAAACCTGTTTAAAGTTTAGCTGCCACCGTCGACTAGCACAACAACGGTCGCTGCACGCTCGCTTGTTTAAACAAAACAGTAATTAAACCTGATTCGCCATTGTGACGCAGTTTGTTTAAGCAAACTTCGTATAGATTTATCTCGAACCCGCCGTCAGGGAGGACTGATTTGCGCGCATAGCCGCGCGAGTAGGTCACGACGAGGTCACCCTGGCCGAAGTTGACGGCAGTGGATTCGTCGGCAACAAGATAGTACTGCGGGGCGGGATGTCAGTCAGCATGGGTATAGAGAGAGGGAGGAGGAGATAGGAGGGAGTAGGAGAGCATGAAACGCACCATAGAGCAGGTGGTCGTAGGGATGCCGCTCACAACCGCGCGCCAGATGTTAAAGTAGGCACAGCCGCCGCCATTAGGGTCCGCGCCGCGGGCTTTGCAGAGCTGAGCGCAGGCGTCGACGTCGTATTTGTCGAGGAAGGCAAAGCCCATGTACTAAGGGAATGGGTTAGCCTTCGACAGGCATTCAAACGTTGGAAGGAAGAGCCACTCACTCCAGGTGCATTATTCGCCCCGCCATTCGGCCCAAACACGAGGTCGTACCCATCGGGCGTGGTGGGGTCGACGAGGCTGTCGAGTCCCCAGCCGCTGGATTGGGTGATGTAAGTGTGGGGAACGGTCTCGTTGTCGACCTGAGAAGAAGAAAGGGAGTCTCAGCATCGTGTGCGTGATGAGTTTTAGGGAGGGACGGGAGAGAGCGAGGTGAGGTCATGAGAAGCGCGAGGGTGAGTTCCGAGGATTCGGGTACACGAGTCAGGGGGGATGAAAGGAACAAAGGTGAGGATACGTGGGAAGGATGGGCAGGAAACGGACCTGGGGGTAGGACGCCTGCCCGCCAAAGT
>JARJLF010001475.1:0-75919 GCA_029378395.1 Mycena leptocephala | reverse complement strand
TTTCGAATAGAAACAGGAACAATGACTACAACTACATACTTCAAGCTCTTTGGGAGAGAGCGGTGGAAAATTTCTAGAGTTCATGAATGATTTAGTTAATTAGTTAATCAATCTTTCACAAATTAATGGAAATGCAAATTTTATGTTATGATCGTGTCAATGATCGAGATTTTACAAAGCGTTTCTGGGCCCTGGTTCGTGAGCCGGTACCAGGAATATTATCGAAGGTCCAACTCTGGTCAATGCGAGTCCCTCGGCCTGTCACATGTGGCGTTCAGATTTATTTAACTACCCCATGAACATCCCTGCGCGACTGGTTTATTTTATTTAGCGCCAGGCGGGGAGATCAGCCAGCCAATTATAAGTATGGTTATCTTTGGAAAGGATTCTAGTATGAGGAACGAGGCGCGAGTGTCACCGACACGGTCATCGATTGGTAGGACTGTGAAGTCGAAACTTCAGACTATGCATCTAGCTTCCAAAGTAGGAGAATTGGTCCTAATATTTATCCTAATTCAGGGCTAGAGGTAGGGTCAATAAGCCCCACCGCTTCTGCTGTCAAGTTCTTGGTCGATGTTCCCTACGGGTTGAAAAGAGTTGGAATGGATGGAATAAGGTGGGGTAAACACCGTGTTCACCGTAGAGTGTGAAGATCGTCTCAATTCACGCAGTGGTTCACAATGCATACAATAGGGTGTTACACAGTAGAGATTTCAAGCCGATTTCGACGTAGATTTCAAATTGATTTCGACTCGTTTTTCAGCGTAGCGTGACAGCCAAATCCGTGAAATCAACTTTGATCGGTCGCGCGAAATCAGCGAAATCGGCGAAATCAAGCTCGGCAACGCGGCACAGCGCACACGTGAGACTGTCGCGTCCCCAAATAAAGCACGCAAATCAATCAAGCACGCGCTCTGGGCGCGCTATCCCGCTTGTAAGCCGATAAGGATCGTGTCTTATCATCAGATATCACCCTCTACCTCTATGCCCACTCGCACCGACAGACAAGAGGCCGCAGATGCTCTGCAAAAGGCCTTCCTGGTTAATCTGATTGCACAAATGGAGGCTGAGCAGTGGGAGGCAGAAGAGTGGGACGAAGGGGACTGGGATGACTCAGATACATCGTCTGATTCGTCTGATTCCAGCAGCTCTGGCTCGGGGTGGTCGTCTTCAAGCTCTTCCTCCGATGGATCGGATCTGGATGAGCCCACTCTTGCAGAGCAATATGTCCAGGGCATGGCGGAGCTTTACTCCGAGCATTACCTAAATGAGCGGAGAGAAGTTCCGAAGACCCGCTCGTTTATGCGCCTTCTCCTTGACGTCTACAAATACGAGCGTCCCGCATACTTTCGCTCATACCTGCGGATTAATCCTGACTGCTTTGATGCTCTGGTGACCGCCATTGCGGACGACGATGTATTTCACAACAACTCAAACAATGTGCAGATGCCGGTGGAGGAGCAGCTTGCCATCGCACTGTATAGATTCGGACATTATGGCAACTCCGCCAGTACGATGAAGGTTGGTTTGATGTTTGGAGTTGGGTTTGGGACAGTGAGGCTCGTAACGAGTCGTGTAATGAAGGCATGTTGCTCGGACCGCTTCCGTGACGCCGCAGTGCAATGGGCCAGTCCAGAAACAAAGGAGTTAGCAAAGGAATGGGTGGAACGTGTCTCCTGCCCAGCCTGGCGTGACGGATGGCTGATGGTCGATGGAACACTGGTACCATTATTTCAGCGGCCCGCATTCTTTGGCAACACATGGTTCGACCGCAAGTCAAATTACTCTTTGAACGTTCAGGTACGAGTTACTACATGTCCCTACTGCGTCCGACTAAATATGCTACAGCTGATCTCCACACCCGACCTCACCCGTGGTGCTAGGATTTAGTCTGCAGCCATGAACCTAGCCATAGTAAACGTTGTCTAAATCCACGACTCCAGCCAGCATGGCTGGAGTCGTGGATTTAGATTTCCGACCCATGGCTAGACACATGTCATTAGACTTAGGTCTTCAGGCCTGCCCTCCGCTTTTGGCCATTGCTGGGGGGGGCTACGGATGTTGCCGCGTACACTTGTATTTATCTGTATTTTATTTGACAGACCTTTCCCCAACACACTTGCCTTTATTTGCCCTCACCCAAAATTGGACATGGCCGGACGCTTCCCCATTTTGAAGCAATGACACGTTGATTTTATGCCAAAAGTAGCTGTACTTACTTACTGCTCATCAAAGAACGTATCTAACTCCATCAACTGTTGGGCAGTTGATGGCGCGGACAGATTCCACTTTGTCTGGAAGAAGCCCGCGAGCCGTTCGTGCCAAGCCGCCTGCTTCATCGTGTACGCACGTGCTCCCGCCTGCACCGAGGGCGCTGCATCAGGCCACGTATTGACTCGCTCCTGCCACCATGTCACCTGCCATCCCAGATAGCGTATAACCCGGCGCATCTCCTCACGCAGGATCATAACCTCCTCGGTCCATCGGATCTTCCGAGCACGAGCACGCACCCATTCCACTCGGATCGCTGAATCCATTCGGATCAGTATTTCCACGAAACGATGACTAGCGCACTTACAATCATGTAAATGGACCTCCGAATCGTCCAACGCACCTCTCGCCGTCCATATCCATGACATAACCCATTTCGAAGTCCCCGGCGCGTTGCGTGGTTCCCGGGCGCCACGACCCACCCCAATCATGGCCTGCTTCTTCCTGGCCTGCGCGTCGCTGTCACCCCAGTCACCATCCAATTGTATGTTGTCCGCCTTCAACTCACGCAGGTAGGGATACGCCTCCGTTCCCTTCAAGAAGACGAGCGCCCTATGTCCCTTACGATATCTCTCCGCGTACGACTCGGCGCGTTCTCCCACCTGCCCAATCAGCGTACGCGCTTTTGTCGCCTGCACCTGGCCGGCCACGTTTTCGTTCCGAAAGCCGATCAAGAACCGCTTGGCGTGAAGGCGGGCGCGCAGCGACACCAACGAGTTGTCGCATTGGCCGACGCGGAGCTTGGCCTCCATGCCAACCAAGCCCGGAACACAGGCGCGCAACACCTCGTTAACATCGTTGACAGCCAAATCACTCGGCATGAACAACTGAATGTGCTCGGGCTTGGGCGGGCTCTCGTCCTGGTCCCACGCAGCCTCCGCGTCTGCGATTGCCCGAGCTGCACCTGGCATGTAGATATTCTGCAGGGTGCGGAACTTAGAGATCTTGACGAGCAGGGCGTGTCGCCATTCCTCAATCTTGTTCTCGCGGTCCGCGGCTACGAGCACCCGGACCTTACGTTCCGCTATAATACGTCGCCTAACAATCCTGTCAGTAGGTACCCGAACAGAAGAAATCCCACTCACTGGGCATCCTCAATCTGGATTCCCGCAACCAGAAACGCCGTGCACTGCGCCCATGAAGGGGAATCGCCCCCCTGCGGTGAAGGCCTCCTCATCCTTCCTCACCTCCAACCGCACCTGCGTCTCGGTAGGGCAGTCTGGATGTAGTCACGTCAGTATTACCACCTAATCCCGACAGCCGTAACGTACCTTTGTGGTTCAGAGTATATGGATTGGGCTTAGATTCATCTTCCAGCCAGGCATCGATCAAGTCCTTCCACATTTTCTTGACACTGCTATCGACGGTCTTGTTAACCTCGGCGAACGCATGAACTTGTTTGTCGCGCTCCGCGATTGCTACAATAAGCTTTCGCTGCAACGCTTCGCCTACTAACCTTCAGTGACAGTGAAAGAAACCATAAAAATAAGACACTAACCTTGTCCCACGTTTTGAGATAATTGTGGTTATCTATCTTGCCCTCCAGGGTATCTGCGCGCTGCCCACGGCCAGCATCTTTCGTCGAATGTGCCGCAGGATTGAGTACCGACCAGGTGCGCTCCACCCCCTCACCGTCGCTCTTGCCGACACCAGGCTTGAAGCTCAAGCTGTTGGCGTCCCTGCAGTCTTCGTTGTGGGACCCCGCATGCCAAACAGGTAGTGCGTATTGGAGTTTGATGTCATTTAGGGGCAGACACATCTCGAGGGGTAACTTGGCAGTGCGCTCGGCCAGGTGGACCTTCCACTGGCAAGCAATGTCATAGGAGATCGTAAGGAGCATTAGGCTGAAGCCAGCCAGTGCCGCCATTACAATATAGTCCATGTTCGCATATCTATAGCACATTAGTTACTGCACTGAACGCAGACAATAATAACGTACCTTTCCCCTTTTTGTAGGTCCCCTAGCCCATTGGGCCTCATGCACTCATGTCTGGCACATACACAGCCCCCGACTCCCGAGACGCGCAGACCCGTGGTGAGGCGGGTGTCTTTCTGGAGTAGAGCTGCGAAGGCGATGCAAGTGCTGGTCTATTTGGCAATCAGCCTCTGGATAGCGCATGCAAACAGAACAACACACGTCTTTTTCATTCACATATTTCTTAAGGTGCTTGCGATATTGCTGCGGCTCCACCCAGTACCCCCAACCAGGACCCAAAGATGGGTCATCGATCTCGTTCTTTCTCTTGCGATTTTTCAGACGAAAATTGGCGTCGACGGCTAACAAGAGCATATAAAGAAATCTTTGAGAGACTATTAGCGCTAACTCTGAGCAAAAAAAACGGAAGTACTTGCTGATATTTCGGGTCCACGTCCCGCCAGTTAGCAGGCAGATTCCGTCCGTCGTGAGGACATGCCCAGCAGCTGACCGCACATTCACCTAACTTAGTGCTGTCAACACCTGTCACGTCGTGCCCTCGGCCAGCTCGTTGGAGCCGCTTGATGAATGCCCACTGGCGCGCCATACGCTGAAACTGCTTGTATCAGTCCTAAATTCAAGTTAGTAGGTAGCGAGCTTCAAAAGGAAGGAGAAAATACCGGCAACCAAGTCATTCCACTAGTCACCGTCGTATCCGTCACCCGCTCCAATGCGGTGATGAAATCCCTGACATTCAGGTTGCCGACAATGTTGTACAGACGGTATGCTTCCAAACTGAGGAACGTCGCACAGGTCCCCGGATCCGTGACTGTCGCCGGAAACCACTTGTTCCGCAACAGTTGCTCAAGATTGTCTGCGTCGTCCGACTTTTCGCACTTGCAGTAGCGCATAGTTATTTGATGAATCATCGGTGCCTCGATCAGGGTCATTTTGTGCGCGGTTTCGTCGGGGAACGGGCACGGAAAGCCGCCGTGACCGAGTTGGTAAATCAGTCCGAGTTGTTCCAGGATACAGGCCACCCAGAAAGTGCCATTCCATTCCTGAATTATATAAGTACCGCGACACCCACTGAAATACACTCCAACGCACCTTGATAACATGCAGTGGAGTTCGTTGGTGGTGCGCTATGCAGCAGCCCTCGCACTGATAACACTTGAAGGCGCGCAAGCCAGTCGGATTTGACATGTCGAAAGGAGCTTCGCACTGTGCGCAGCATGGATTGTCGAGGTCGTCACCCAGGCCAGCATGCCGGATGACCTCGTCTAAAAAGAAACCGCTGAGAGGCCGGAAAAGGGACATTGGATCCTTCTATACATGTCGAACACATAGTCAGGGCGACTCAAGGGGAGAGTATACGCCACTCACCGTGCTGATATACTCTTTGCGCTTCCCCAAAAGTGTCGATTCATCTGAATTCGCCGGCTTGGGGGGAGGAACGCGTGCTTTGTCCTCCGTGAAGCCATCCTCGGGTACAGGGATCCACTCTGCCAGCGCGTTGTCTAGGGCAGACAGATTGATGCGTCGTTTTTTGTGAGCGACGTTGAGGAGCTTCACATTGCGTCTTCGCCCGTCATTCGAGAAGTAGACACCACGATCAGCAGCTAACGTGGTGTCCCTGAAGTTCTCCTCGTCGTCGTCCAAGTCGATGATATTTTTGTAGTGATGGCGTCCAATGCAACTCATGGCGAGAGAATAGAAAACTCAATTTTGACAAGAGCGGAAATTTGATTGTGATTGCCACTACCGAAACCCGAAGATCCTGGCGCCATCGCCTGGCATGTACCCCAATAAAATTTGAATTTGAGACGAATCTGTATATTTCTAGACCCGAAAGACGTACACAGAGAGACCGCCAACGTAAAATTGAGGAACAAACCGAACTCTTACACAAACGGTTACTGAAAGAAGTGGATATTGTCGAGCAAAAATATACAGAGGAGGTAAGACGAAAGAAATGATTAAGATTCCGGCCCGTTGATCCGCCTCGAGTCTCGTTCACGCTCACTGCTCTCTGCATCAAAAAATCTCTCCGCAAGCCGCCTACTCATCGTCGCCAACAACAACAACCTCAGGTTTCTTGGGGAAGATCAAGCCGTCCCAGTTGTAATCCACCACGGTGTTGTCGCTCCAGTTGGGGTAGGTGTCGGCGATCCACGCCTCTTCAGCGAAAACACGGAAAGGTGCACGATACATTACCGCCACGCACTCAGGACATTTCCAGCTGCGTTCCAGCCACAAACGAATGCATACGTAGCAATGTCCATGGCCGCACTTGTACCTTCATGAAAAAAAAAATGAAGAAAATTAGTCTCGATCCGTCGCACAAGCTGGAAGGCTCACGAGACCGGGTGAGATTTTACGGAGTGGCATATACCACACTTGTGATGATCTCTCGCGGCAGCTTGCTCGGGAGGCCCTCTCCTTCCCTTCCAAAGGTCTTGATGCCGCAACGGTACAACGCGCTCGTAACGAGAACCGCTCCCGAGGAGGAGGTTGCGAACACGCCGCAATCGGCGTGCCTCGTCACGACGGCGGGCCCGCCCTGAACCCGCATTCTCGTCCCTGCGGCGGGGGATGAGAAGAGTTGGGCCTTCTGCAGTGCGCATTTCCAGCAAGCTGGCCTCGAGCGCTAGAATGGCTCGTGGCCTGCGTGCACTGGATTGTTCTGCAGTCGACGAAGCGCTGGGGCGGCGTGCAGAACTGGCCTCGAGCGTGCTGATACGGGAGCGAACGGCCTGCAGGTTTGCGCCAGGCCTGGTGAGCTGATTGATGGCACTGGGTGGGCTATTAAAGATTTTGAGTTTCGGGCGTGGTGCTGAGACACATTATTCAGCGGAAATATTGCAGGAAATCGAAGATGGAACGTACGAGTCTCCGGCAACAGAAATGGATTGAATTGGGACCCCACGGGTCCTGGCGTAGCATCCATGGTGCAAAAACTTGAGAATTAGAGGTGACTGGAAGATTTGAAAGTTGTTTATTTGAGATGAGTTCGCCCTTACCGCCGAATGCCGCCGCGTCCGTGAACTCACCATTGTACCCATCCCAGATTTCGGACCGCGAATCAAATCTCAGGGCCCCGGAATGTGGAACCCATGGTGAGTCGCATCACAAAGAAGGATTTGTGGTGCCGCATACACGCCAAGTTACTTCTTTCTGCGTGTCGGACCCTTGGGCTGACGCATCTCAAAAAAATCAGGGTGCAGCGCCCATCATTTGGAAACATCCGGTACGTTGGCGACTGTCAGCCCTATCTGTCGGACCTATCTGTTAACCATACTTACAATTTACAATGTATCAGTTACCACTTGCAAGAAAATTCGTTCGACCTACCTAGAAATACGCGTGAGCCACAAGTACAGAGGCCGTCTACCGACACAGTGTGTTGTAAACACTCAGACCTCTTTTCCCCAGACTAAAGCCAAGTGCCTTGTGAACTCACCAGTCTACCATCTGAGATATCCAGGCCCGCGAATCAAATCTCAGGGCTCGAAATGTCCATCACACAGTGAGTTGCATCGCAAGGAAGCCCCACAGGATTGATGGGCGCGCAGAGCAACCCTTTTTAATTCATTTTTCCTTGGTCGAGTGATAACTCACCACGAATCCCTCGCGACCTCACGAATGTCTCTGGTGAACTCACACGCAAGCAGACAGCTGCCCCGCCTGCGTTCCGGCAATCAATTCCAAGTCTATGGGCGCGCAGGGCGACTTTTTTAATTCATTTTCTGCCCTGGTTAAGATGACAACTCACCACGAATCCCTCGTGACCTTGCGGACGTCTCTGGTGAACTCACACGCAAGCAGACAGCTGCCCCACCTGCGCACCGCCAATCAATTCCAAGTCCATGGGTATGCAGGGCGATTTTTTTAATTCATTTTTTTCCCTGGTCAAGATGACAACTCACCATGAATCCCTCGCGACCTCACAGATGTTTCTGGTGAACTCACACGCAAACAGACAGCTGCCCCGCCCACGCACCGCCAATCAATTCCAAGTCCATGGGTGTGCAGGGCGATTTTTTTAATTCATTTTTTTCCCTGGTCAAGATGACAACTCACCACGAATCCCTCGCAACCTCACGGATGTCTCTGGTGAATTCACACGCAAGCAGACAGCTGCCCCGTCTGCGTGCCGCCAATCAATTCCAAGTCCATGGGCGTGCACAGGCCAAAAAATGGGCGTGCAGGGCCACCTTTTCTAATTCATTTTCTGCCCTAGTCAAGATGACAACTCACCACGAATCCCTCGTGACCTATGCCTCTGACAAACTCACACGCAAACAGACAGCGGTCCCTGGTCAATATTTGGCTGCGCATTGGCTGGAGTGCCCCGCGACCCCCTGACATTAAATCCCACGATGTGATAGGACGTTATTCGGAGCGTTCTTATGTTTACTCCTATATTATGCCTCTATTTTTTGCATTTGCTTTGTTGTCTACTATCTGTTTTAGGGTTCTTAGTTAACTAATGATCAACAAGCTTCTCCCATTTTTTGTCTGATTCTGTCAACTGGTTCCAGTATTGCCGTCATTGATCTCCGTTGCGCAAATAGAACAAATGTTCAAACAAGACTCAATCAAATATCTTTGCCGGTCGGTTCCGTGGACAGATGTTTAACATATTCAAACGGTTCAATCCCATCAGATGGAGATGTACATACTGCGTAACTCCCCACTAGCATACACGCGGGCGAGCATCCCAATTGAGAATGATTAAATTCAGATGGTGACGAACAATATTATCAGAAATAAGCAGATGGCTACTCTACAACTTCGCACGCCTGTGGAACAGTTCGGCGGCATTAGGGAAACCCAAAAAAAAAAAACCAAAAAAATTAAGGACGCACTGGAGTCGTGGTGGATGGCAAGGCTCCCACTCCAGGTACTCCCCACGGAGACGGTCCATTCACCTGTAAATATTCCCTCGATGTGTGAAACCTCGGCCAGCCAGGAGGCAAGCGGCGCACTGCTCCACCAAAACCGGAGGCACCGAGACCGAAGGGCGGGCGGGAAGACAATAGGTGACATCGTAGCTGATGATGAACTGCTCAAGCATCAGGTAACTAAAAATGTCGTGATCCTGAGCGAGCTTCACCCAAATGAAATGAAATCATACAGTCCAATGCCAGTGGAATTGCCTTGAGGAACGTTTCTGTATCTGCCACGAAAATTTCCTATTAACGAGCAGATATCAGACCAAACGAATGAAAATAACAGTGGGCTTACCTGGCATTGTGAGATGGTAAGGTGGCTCGTCCGCTGGAATGAGGTCTGGAAGGTCGTCGTCAGAATCGGCGACATCGCTGGGGTTTTCGTTGGTGTTGGTGGCGGCCTCCATGAGAGAAGTTTCGTCCAGCTGTGGGCGGCTCACGCCGGCAGCCAATCAAGGGCCAACTGTTCGCACCTTGCCGTCCTAGATCTGAGATTATGTGTTCCACCAAAGTTGGCCGATCGTTGAAATCGAGCTCGCTAAAAACTCATCTGTGAATAGTAATAATAATCATGAAATTACGCTAGCCAATGCATTGGCAGGGGACATGCGGGAGACTCAAAGACTCGCCGATTTTCATAGCCCAATCCCAGGCAAAAAAAAAAGCCCCCACATTCGCGCCCGCTCTATATCATGGCCCTGTTGTTCGACGTGGCCGCTTTGGACGTTCTGATGCCGGCTATATCTTTGACAGAGACGCGATGGGCCCGCCTATCCGTGGACGAACGTTGTACGCCTTCGTGAATCATCTTGTCTACCAAAATCAGGTTGTCAGCCTCCTCGAAGACAACGACCCGGTGTATCGTGGTGATGTTAATATCTCGTGACCCTTTCTGTATCTTTCCTCATGATCAGTAGATTTCTCCGGAGCAAGCCCACCTCGCAGCCCAGCCTGCCGCTGACGATAGCGATGGAGAGTCTGAGATTGATCAGCTCAGCTCCACTGACTCCCGTGCTTCGAGCCCCGACATGCGCTCTTCCAGCCCCGACCCAATCGACGTCGACATGCCGCCCGTGCCTGAGCATCTCAGCAGTCCATTCACCCCCACCCGACCCTACTGTCTCAAGACTTACGCTCGCCGTGACAGGGAACACGCCAGAAAATTGGCTGCCGCGCAAGCGGCTGCCTGGGCTGCTGAAATCCAACTCATTCGGGCCCAGACAGAAGCGTTCAGGGTCGTGCGCAAGTGCAAGATGGAGACCCACATGCTCGCACTCCGCCGTCGACGCCCCACCAGCCCAACACGTCGTTCGCGTCGTACACGGTGTGGGTGCCGGGGCGACAACACCGACTTTGGGGTCTTCCTACACGAGCACCTGGCGCGCGCTGGAAACACTATTCATCTCTGGATTGAGTAAGCTGTCTCCATGTTCATTTGCAATTATTGCTTACCGGTGCCTTTGAAGTAAACCCCGCCCACTCATTGATCGCCATAATGTGGTGATGGGCGTCATTACCGGTGGTCCGAAGGGTAACCACGACTTGTGGATTCAAGTCAACAAGCAGCTCCTCGGCGCGATGGTCCGACTGTACCGCAACGGCGATTTCAGCGATCTAGGGGAGGGTGAGTCTCGGGTTCGCTTCGGGATTGGATATGGGGAAGAATACGCGGTACGTGGCTTCCTTGCTCACCTGATAAATGCAACAATACTAATCTCAGTACCAGTCGCCCCACCAGATCGGAAATTTCCCAGTCAATCTGCTCGAGATCTCTGCGATCGAAATCAACGCCGGCTTCAAATTCGCGTCGGCCTATCAAAATCGTAAGTGCAGCTCCGTACAGATTGCGCAAACATGATTTGACACGAACCTCGTAGATCTCTACCGGCAGGTCACGCCAGTCGGTTATGCGTGCGTCGAAAGCCAGGTCGAAGAGCTCATCCGCCGAGAGATCGCCTTCCCTGCGTTCCAGAACTCCGTGTTCACTACGAGCGAGATCAGCTTTGGCGACACACCTTCCCCTGTCCGCAAAAACACCCAGGCAGCCTTCGACACGCTTGAGGCAGTCACTGTCGTCGGAAACTGGGACCACAAAACTGGGGGTGGCATCCTATTCCCAGAGGACGAAAGCGTCGTGCAGCTGAAACCGGGTGCTACTGTGCTCTATCCCTCTGGAACGAAAAGGTTTTCCTGGGTTGCGATCGTGCCCCACGAAAAGAGGTACTTTTTCCACCAATTTTGTCATGCCGGGGTGTTGCGCTGGATTGAGAAAGGCGGGCGCTCGGATACTGAGTTCGAGGACCTGGCGTCGGCACCAGAGATTGCCGCTTGGAATGCGCAGCGTGCCAAGCGCGGGCTGACGAGCGTAAAAAAATTTAGCAAGCTCGGTGACATTTTTGTCCTTTGAATAGTCGTAGCCAGTGCCTAGTTGTCTGAATTATGGTCAATATGACTTACCTTGTTCAACTTGTGACTTCGTTAGACTTGTTGAGAGGTTCAAGGGCTTGGAGAAGGTTGCTGACCCACAAAAAGACGCTCACGTCAAGTTAGGCACCTTGAACAGACCGGCGGCCCGACTAGTCCCAACACACTGTATTCGAATTCAGGGATGATTGTCCTACGGGCACATCCAAATTTAGCGGGCAAACCAACGAAGCACAAAGATCGCGAGCGGAAAAAAAACCTCCCCAATTTTTTATTTGGTTTAAATGGTTAGTCGATGATCACGTGAAGCATCGCGTTGCTTTAGGGAGGGCATACACAAAGCCAAGCAAAGGAAACGCGTCAGCCGGTTCTAGCCGCAGAGGTCAGAATAGATCATGTTAAACAGATCAAATCATTATTTGTGGGGCTAGGAAAAACTAGTCTAGTTGATATGGAAGGAAAAACAGATCTCGTTTGAAAGATAGTTCAAAGAATGCGACAACAAAGACATAAAAATAAGCAACAAATCATAAACGAACGACACCAGCCTGATTCGAACAGGCGACCTCTTGCTACTGGCCCTCGCTAAGAATGCTCCCACCGAGTGGCCCGCAAACGCTCAACTGTTGAGCCACGGTACTGATGTCCTTTTTAAATTAAAGAATTACTAACAAGTTCTCGGCATTAGACGCCCGCGGCAACTGCAAGCCGTCTATTCAATTTTGCGTCAAGTTTCGTGAAATGTATGTATTCACAAACAAAATTTAAATATATAGTTATTGTACAGCAAAAGGAAGAGCTACGGGCGGCGACACCCATCTGCATCAACTCGACGATGTCTGGCATCAACCCGACGACCATACACATCAACCCGATGTCCATATGCATCAATGTGACCCCGACGATCATCATGCCAACCGTCACCCATGTCGCCGACGTTCCCTGCCATGTCCTCGTCACTGCTGTCTTCTGCGGCTGTGTCGCACTCATACCCGCTTGCCCTGGCGTCGCTGTCCTGGTCGTCATCCGAGTCGCTGTCTTCGTCGCTGTCGGGGCTGGGGTGGAGGCGGGAGGAAGCCTCGTGCTTGATGTTTGGCGCAATGTTGTCGCAGAGTTGATCTTCATTGTCAGTAGGCTGTTTGTCGGCGCTATGGTAAGGCTCTTTCTCCATCTGGTTCGCCCGGTTGCGCTCGCGCCTGGCGCGGAGGTAGGAAAGATATGCCGCTACGCCAAACCTGTCTTTGTAAATCCTATGTGGTCAGAGGAGGAAGGTTAGATGCGATGGAGAGGACGGCGAATGTGGACGCACGTATTGCGATGCCGGGCCTCCCCAGCACGTAGATGATCTCTATTCCTGGGGCGATGTTAGCCTTGTGAAATTCGTTTTTTTTTCTTCTAAATCACACGTACTTTTGTCGATATCTTGCTTGGTGGGCTCGGGCGCGAGCTTTGGCATTCGCTTGCTCTTCGACAGGTTTCTCCTTGAGCTCGGCACGCTTTCTGAGGTAGGTGGTGCGGTCAGGGTGCGAGAAAACCTAACAACGGTAAGCGACGCACCTCGCCATCCGTAAATGGGCCATTTCGTTGCGCCGCGCTTTACGTTGGGCTCTGAGAGGAATTTGAGTAGGAGTTTGGGCGCCTGGAACGGTCGGAGCTCACTGGATCTCGAGCTGGGTAGGACCTGTGCAGTACTTTGACTTCATTGGTGGGTGCGCCATGGTGAGGAGAGAGAGGTGACAAATAGTGCACAACTAGTTGACGTCGGCTAACTTGATGTGGGGCGGAGAGATGAACAAAGGATGAACTTTGAAGGTGAATTGAAGCGCAGCCTCTAAGACGAACAACAGTACTGTAGTCCTGTAGAATAGTCAGAAAGACTTTAGTATGCATCATCTCGAATTTTGTACAACTTGAGGATGTAGGGCATAGTTGAGTCCGAAACATGAGTGAGATTTCGTAGGGGAGTACAGTATAAGAGTCAAGAAGCACTTTTGTGGAGAGTTCGCACGATGCGATCGTAAAATAAATTCTAATAAAACAAGGAAAAATTTACTCACTTAATCCTGCTAGATTCGGAAGGACCACAGCGACCGCAGACTTTTTGTCTGTTCAGATTCGGTGTGGGTATTGAATGGGATGCGGAAATGAACGATCCGGCGGTTGCTGTTTGTGGCGAGTTCGCACTAACGTACTTTCATGCACCCTTCTCTGATAAAACACAGGGTAAATCACATAAAATCCTCAGAAAATCGATTTAACGCTGTGATACAATCCTATGGATTAGGCTGATGGCCCCTCAGGAAAAACCACGAATTGGTTTCGTTGTGACTGCGTTGCATGGGCATTTTGAAGGGACCCAGGGTGGGAATTGTTACTGTCAATTTCAATCTTACGCCATGGCTTGCATATTTCGGTGCGCAAAACAATGCATTTTGAACAGAAGCAAATATAAAACAAGTAGATACGATATATTCACACTCTACTCTACAAAAACGGATCGCTCGGGGTCGGGGGGTTTTGGTGAGCTTGGTAGGAGGGAAGTACAACAGCAACCTCACCCCGCCGCCTCGCTGAGGTGTACGTAGCCAGCGCGTTGGCCTTGCCTACCACAGAGTGGTGTAACGCACCCCGGATACCAACGGTATTCAGCTGACATTCCAAGCTCACAGAAAGTCAGTTGAGGTTGAATACAAGGGATGGTTGGCTCACTGTGACCTATATACCCCCGGGCAAATCCCGCAATACACGACGAACCAACGATCGTCGAGCAGCACATCGCTACCGTGGAGAGGGTTTGCACCGTCGTTGTCCGGGCCCAATGGTTGGGGAAGAGCAGGGATGGGGGTGGCAACGGCAGAATTGACAACGCGCGTCCAAGAGCGCGCTTGAGCATATTGGAACGCAGCATTGGCCTCAGACGCCGTTCTATAACCACGATAGATACAGTTTCGAACATTATTTACTTGCGCTTTGGCTTCAGGCCTGAGAAAAAAAATTAGGGAGAGGTAAGATGGAAACTAGTGGCATGGGGCATACCAAGTCAAGAAGACGCCGCAGCGTAGGCCGCAGAAGACCACATACGCCCCCTTCTTTTTGGTCGTCGGGAGGAAGTGGCGCGCTCAACGCAGACACTGGCACCAGGGACCCCTTGAGTCGCACTGCCTGCACGGGACCTGTAAGATTGTCAGCAAAAAATTCCACTCAAGTACAAAAAAAAGGCCGAGTACCATTGCGTGGTGTACCCAGACCTCGTGGGGGATTCATAGTAGTATAATGCAGTCGTGGCAGGTGTAAGCCTGCGTGAGTTGGAAGAGGGGAGGGTGCGAGGAGCGCTGGCGCTATAGGTGGGACGGTTACGCGGTGGAGTGCGAGGCGGAGGCGTGGCGGCCGACGAAGGGCCGTTTCCTAGGTTGAGACTGCCTAGGTCGAGGCTGGCAATGAGGTTGGCGAACTCCTCGTCGTTGTACTCGTCTGAGCTATCGAGGGCTGTCATGGCTTGCAAATCAAAAGTGGGCGAGAAGTGCTCACGGTGAAGGAAGAGGGAGACATATAACTTTTAAGTACCAGTGACATGAGAAAGGGTGCGATCACAACGCACCAATATTAGGCTGAGTCCAGATCTCGGGTCGGTTGAAGCCTTGAGGTTGAAGTTGAAGGGCAAGGGAAGGGTCGTATGGGGAGAGAGAGATCTGGAAAGAGTCCGTAGATCTGCTCATTTGGATTTTGATCCGTGCATGGTTATTATGGGGTTAACCAGGCAATTGATTTTTTTGGACGTTACGTTACTGACACAATATGCCACACTCATAGACCATTCACATCAAACACTACGGCAGTACATGGTGAACTACAAACTACGCGACATTAAGACAGGAATACAGGTCAGAGTGATTTAAGGGCAGGAAGGGGAGATCTATGATTGATAAGTACACGAAACACGAAAAAGAACGCGTGAAAAACTTGACGTTCATCAGTGCTGGGCGATCACGGCCACCATATTGTAGGCGAGCAGCTCGTTGAAGGCTGCGAGTGCCAAGGCTTGAGTGGTGTAGCCCTTCATGCCGCTGCCGCAGACGCCAACAACGGCGTTGACGGCGAGAGCGTTGCTGAGGGTGACGCCGACATACAAACCACGCGTAATTGCATACCAGGGAGACGCGTCCTCGCCGACGTGCTCATCCTCCGCGATGGGCATGAGGGGGGCAGTGGGAACAACCGTATACAACGCACCTGCGACCCAAGGGCTGCGGGTGCGAAATCCGATGGGCGCAGCAGGAGCGGGGCTTTGAACGACGGGCGCAGTTGTCGGAACCGGGGGTGCAGCTGTCTGAACTGGGGCTGCGAGCGCTGGAGCGGGCGCAGGGGCAGGTGCTGAGAACGTGGGTGAGATCCTATGATAAGGAGGGAGCATGAGAATCACCTTGGCCTTGGGAAAGCGCGGTCATAGCGGCCCACAGGTTCTGGAAATTGGCGATAGCGGCGGCTAGAGGAGGGAATATTAACATTGGGGGAGAAAGTGAAATAGATGGACGTACGGTCAGTGTTGGGGGGGAAAGCAAAGGCCGCTACTGGAACAGAGGCTGTTCCAGAAGAGGGTTGTGGAAAGTTGGTCATTGTGGTAAAAAGTTGGGGGTTTAACGAGATCAGAGTGGGAGGGGTAGCTTTTATAGGGCGGAGGAGTCTTGAAGTTCGCCGTAATGGTTGAATGGGGCTCGTGTTAAGATCTAAACGCGTGTCAGGATCAGTGAAGTTGACTGAATCTGAAATGACCGCGAATGTGCAAACAAACAAACATGATCTCTTCCAAACAAATTACATCGACCAATAAATCGTAACAGCAAAGACACAGAGGTGAGTTTCCCTTGAGGTGCCAAAACACGGCAGACACTGAGAATGGGAAGCCAGGATTATGCCGAAGTTGTCCAAAAAACGCGAGCGAAAGGGCGTCCCGAAAAAAGACAGAAAGAATTTGCGCCTTTGGGCACAAGGGGCTCGAGAGAGTATCCTGAGTCCTCACCTGGATGACTACGGCGCGGTGTTGGACAAAGGGTGGCGACAGGAGCGCAAATACTGGAAACTAGTCTGCAAGGAGTATCACGCACGCGTCCCTTGGACGACAGAAGACCACGAGGAGCCAATTTTAACAGACTGGGATCCATCTGCGGTGCTTCCGAAGGAAACACTCACTGCAGAGCAGGAGGAGCACAAGAATGCTCGAGTGAAGTCGCTCAATAAGGTAAGTCACAATAGTCACGTCTTGTGACACTCGAGCTCATCGTCTCACCCAGCGCATCCACCGATGGTTCACGTACCGAATCCGCCGCATCCGCAAACACCGCAGCACGGCCGGCCTTGACCCCCTGAAAGACCCTTACGCAGTTCTTCTTGCGAAACTCTCTGGACTGTCCTCACCGCCAAAAGCACGCCAGGCTTATCAGCAATTTATGCATGAAGCGTACACCACCAAAATTGCCCCCATAGTGACCGAGCGATGGGAGGCGGACCGCGCGGTGAATGGTTTGGCGTCGGAGCGCACCAAGGAGCCTAAAGCTGGGTTTCGCGCGCAAGTAGCTAGGGAGGTGTTTGCTGCATTACCGCTCGAAGAGCAGAAAGAAATTGGGGCGAGGGCGAAGGCGGATGCAGCGGAGGCGAAGAAAGCATACGTCAAAGCGCTGCAGGAGCTGCCTGCCCAAACGCCTGAAGCGCGCCAAAAGTAAGTGTCGATGGTTATGCATGAGTTACTGCTGATGCATCGCAGGTGTATACAAGCCGTCGCCGACTTCGTGGCCCCGATTCTACAGGGACTAAATGCTTACACTGGCCTGCACCCCACCCTTATGCTTGGAGGACCAATGCCAGCGTATGGAGGCGAACTTCGCTTGTTGCAGTGCGTCACTCAAAGTCACAAAGTGGAATGCAGACTCACAATAGTACTAGCTTCTCCTACGGGCGGAATAATACAGCCTTGGGCCATCACTGGGTGCAATGGGATAAACACCGGTTCAGCACGGATGTCCAAGATTTCATGGTAGAGTATTTGAAGACCGCTTTCAGTGCGTTGGAATTTCCTAGCGAGTTGACAAAAATCTAACTGATCGTAAAACAGGCCCACAGGACTGCATGGAGGCTGCGCTCCCAAATACCACCGACTTGAGCACTGCCAAATACACTATCAGGAGCAACAATGGACTCGAGTCCAACTCGGAGACGGACTCGGACTCGGACTCAGACTCCGATTCTGACAGCGACGCTAGTTGTGATGAGGAGGAGACGGTGCACACGCGGAAGAAGCGCAATCCATGGGAAAGCCTGCGAAGAAATCGGCAGCCGCCTCAAAGTCAATCAAGAAGAAAAATAAGGGCCCCGCCACTGAGCCGACGCCTCCACCGCCTGGAGCCGCCACGTCACAGCATCTCCCCCTCGCTGCCACTGCTCTCTCCGCCACAACCGAGTCCCCGTTGCTGCCCGCCACGTCACAACCTCCCCCGCTCGCTGCCACCTCTCTCCCCGCCACGACCGAGTTCCCGCTGCCCGCCACGTCACAACCTTCCCCGCTCGCTGCCACCTCTCTCCCCGCCACGACCGAGTTCCCGCTGCCCACCACATCACAACCTCCCCAGCTCGCTGCCACTACTCCCCCCGCCACAACCGAGTTCCCGCCGCCCGCCACCTCACAACCACCAATGGTTGTACTATATAGACTACTGCTATGTACCTAGCCATAGAAACCTACTATCTAAAGCCACGACCCTAGCCAGCTATGGCTAGCTCCATTCCATATAGGCTATATGCACTATATCCCGCCCGCATATCTCCCTATATTGGGCTGCCCTTCCGGAGTTCATTCCCGTTTGCCCAGGATCAAACTCGGCAGCCATATATTATAATATTTAATGTCTTAATGTGGATGGACTCTTCTAACCGACCAATCAAGATGTGATTGTCGGTTCCCGAAGGCAAGGAAATTACCAAAAGCAGAAATTCTATTGCTCAGGGGTAGTAAAAAATTGCTCTAAGTCTGCCCTCTCCATCACTGCCACCGTGTCCGTAACCGCGCTCGTCTCCCATTGCGACTTGAAGTGGGCTGCTAGTTGCCGATGCAACCAGGCCTGTTTCAACGCATATGCGCGCAGGCCGGTCTTGATGTGGTAGGCTGCGGTGGGCCGGGAATCGAGTTGGGCCTCCCACCACACCGCCTGCCACTCAAGATACCGCAGCGTCCTCCGCATCTCCTCCTGCAGGAGCTCCACCTCCTCCTGCCATCGCGTCTTCCGCGCCTTCGCGCGCGCCCACTCCACTCGCACCGCTATCAATACCATCAGTACAATTTTTTCGCTAAATAAAATTCACTCACAGTCGTGTAAATCTTGCTCTTCGTCTCCAGACCCTTGCTGGACCGTCCAGATCCACGACATGATCCGCCTCGACTCCCCAGGTGCCGCACGCGGGGCGCGCGCGCCGCGTCCCGCACTAATCATTGCCAACTTCTTTTTTGCAGCCCCATCCGACTCCCCATGATCGCCATCCAGCCGAATGTCGTCGTCCTTGAGCTCCCGGAAGTGGCCGAACTCCTGTGCAAACACAGTGGCCTTGAGTAAACTCAGTGCTGCCCGAGCCTTCCGATACTTCTCCGCGCTCATAGTCACCCGGTCCCCCACCTGGCCGATGAGCGTACGTGCCTTTGTTGATTGAATCTGGCCGGTGATGTTTTCGTTGCGGAAAGAAATCAGGTGGCGTTTAGCGTGTAAACGGCTGCGCATGAGGATGAGGGAAGCCGCGCACTGTGCGGCGCGTAATTTCGCCTCCATCTCTGCTAGCCCATTCACGCAGCCGCGGGCCCGATCGTTTGCCGGCAGCTCGTGAGGCATGTAGAGCTTGATGTTCTCGGCCTTCGGCGGTGGCGCATCCTCGTCTCGTCCTGCCTCGTCATGCTGGATCGCACGTGCAGCACCAGGCATGTATGTGGTCTGCAAATTCCGGAAAGTCGCGATCTTCTTCAAAAGCGCGATGCGCAGCTCCTGAATACGTGTATCGCGCTCAGGTGCGACGAGGGCGAGGCCCCGAAGCTCCGCAGTGATACGGCGTCTATCGGCGTGTCAGTACTCCAAATGATTGCATGCGTCCACACGCACTGTGCTTGCTCGATCTGCAGCCCTCCCGTCAAGAACGCTGTCGCGCTCGTACCATGCAGCGGAGTTTTGCCGCTTGCTGCGTCCCGCTCTTCATCCTTTTTGAGTTGCTGGCGCACCTGGACCTCGCTGGGTCCATCTACACCTTCACATTAGATCTCGGCGCCCATGAAACATAAATCTGTGACGTACCCTTCTTCTCCACCGTGTACGGGTTCTGCTGAGTCGGATCCTTCAGCCACGCGTCAATCTGGCGTTGCCATTCTTGCTGCAGGTCTCTTTCGACGGTCCTTGACACCTCCTTGAAGGCCGCCACTTGTCGGTCGCGTTCTGCCCGCGCAACAGCCAATTTGCGGCGAAGGGCGTCGCCTGGATTCAAGGCAGTTCGTACATCAGTAGAAAGAAGAACTTGGAAGATACGCACCTAACCCGAGATTTTTGAGGTAATTGTGCGAGTCGATCTTGTCCTCCAGGGTGTCGTTGCGATTCCCCTTAGACATGTCCTTCGTGTGATAAGACGCCGGGTTCAGCACCGACCAGGTCCGCTCCACCCCCTCTCCGTCGCTCTTCCCTACTCCAGGCTTGAAGCTGAGGCTGTTGGCATTCTGACAGCTGTCCTCGTGCGACGATGCATGCCAAACCGGAAGCGCGCACTGGAGTTTGATGTTATCGAGGTCTAGACGCATATTCCGCGGCATTTTCTGATTTCTTTTGGCGAGGTTGATTTTCCATTGACAGGATATGTCGTATGAGATCGTGAGCAACATGAGCGCGAAACCCATTAACGCCGCCAAGAGGATATAGTCCATATTAGCAAATCTGAAAACCCGTCAGGTCGTTGTCAAGCGGCTCAGAAAGGTACCATACCTCTCGCCTTTCTGCAAGTCCCCTATCCCGTTCGGAAGCACACACTCATGGCGAGCGCATACACACCCCCCGACGCCTGAGGTTCGAAGGCCCGCTGTCCCCCGAGTGTCCTTCTGCAAAAGCGCCGCGAACGCGATGCAAGTGCTCACCTAGCGACCATGATCAGTCAATCTGTCAATAACATCTGAACAATTCGTCATACGTACATCCTTTTCAGCCACGTACGACTTCAAATGCTGTCTGTAGTTTTCGGGCTCGACAAAGTACCCCCATCCAGGTCCCAGAGGCGGGTCGGGATGCTCGTTGGCGCGCATTCGATTTTTTAGCTTGAAATTGGCGTCGACGGCCACCAGGAGCATATAAAGAAACCTATTTATCCGTCAGTATCGCGCACATTTTTTTAAGTGGACGACGCACCTGAATTTCTTATCCACGTTGCGCCAGTCAGCGGGAAGGTTGCGTCCATCATGTGGGCAGGCCCAACAAATGACCGCGCATTGCTTGGCAGCTGTTCCTGCCAAGCCGGTCGGGTCATGCACGCGTCCCGCCCGTTTCGTGCGTTTGAGAAACGCCCATTGTCGGGACATACGCATAAACTCTTTGTATCGATGCTGGGGTAAAGTTAATTAATTTTTTTACACAATTAAGCACTTTAAACACGCACCGGAACCCAGTCCATGCCCGTCGAGACTGTCGCATTTGTTTGTCGCTCGATGGCATTGATGAAGTTGTTCACATTCATGTTGCCGACGACATTCTGAAGTCGGAATGTCTCCAATGAAGTGAATGTCGCGCAGGTCGCTGGATCGGTGATTGTAGCAGGGTACCACTTGTTCCGGAGGCACTGCTGGAGGTTGTTCGTGCTATCTGCCTTTTGACATTTGCAGTACCGGTATTTCACTCGGTGAATGAGGGGGAGTTCGATGACCGTCATGGTGAGTAGCCGCGGGTCCGGGTAAGGGCAGGGCATACCCCCGTGCCCAAGCTGGTACACCAAACCGAGTTCGCGGAGGCTAATGTCGATCCAGAATTCTCCGTTCCACTCCTACGTAGCAGATATCAGGCTGAAAGATCCACACTCGCACTGATTATTTACCTGAATAGCATGAAGCGGGGTGCGTGCATGACTCGCGAGACTGCACGTGTGGCACTGCAGGAATTCGCCGCATTGGCTGCACTTGAAGAGCCGTACAACGTCGGGACCGGTGGCGTGAGGGCGATATTCGCAGGTACACAACGCGCAAGTCAGCTGCGGGGCGTCGTTGTCTCCCAGAGCATCATGCCGCACGAGCTCGTCTGAGAAGAAATCCGCCAATGGTCGCCACAAGCCCATCGGGTCAGTCTGCGGGTGCGAGATATTATATCAGTACGTGTTGCAGCCTCTAAGAAAATTTCATACCGAGCTCTCGTATGTTTTTCGTTTACCTAGCACGCTCACGACCTCGCTAGCTTCCTCTTCTGTGTCAGCAGCGGGCACATTAGCCAATTCTTCCTCATCCAGTGGGACTGGGTTCCACACGGCGAGTGAGTCATCCAGCTCGGAAGGTATCAGTCAACGCTTCTTATGGGACACATTGAGGAGTTCTTCATTGCGTCGGTGGCCGTCCTGGGAGAAATATATGCCACGATCCGCTGTGACAGCAGAATCTTCGACGTCGTCCGTGCCAATGTACAAGGTTTGACGCTGGCTGCGCACTACGGCACGCCCCCGCCCACCACGGTTCACGGTAGAGTGCATTGTTGAGACAGTTGGATGGACTGGGTTGCGGACGAAGAAATGGATATAAAAAATAGTCTTTGATTGAGACTAAAAACATCTATCGAGCGGTATCTCCATTTTTACCCGTGTTCTACAACTGTTCTGTGTTAGATTGTTGAGTCAAAACATGAAAAAATCCACGTACCCTGTGTTTTTAGCGCGAAGCCGGCCTAAAACCCAACGAAAATCGTTTTGCATGTGAGCAGCGAGTGGTGTGAAGCGGAGGTGATCATGTCAATCAAGCCATCAACACTGCCACCGCTCATGACGGGCCGGACGCCCTGACGTTAATCGCAATCCGTTCCTGGCTTCGTTACGAGGGCTGCCTCTGTTGAGGACGAGGTGAACGGAATACTGCCCACGGTGCGTCTTTTCTCATACTCAAGTCGCTTCAACTCCCACCTCAAGGTTTCTCCGCTCGGTAATCTCGCTCCTCTGACCCGAGTCTCGTCAGATGTTGCAAGTCATCTAGAGTTTTATATCCGTGGGACGTATTTTACACCCGTGGGGCTCAATAAAACTGGGAACACCGGGACGGGGACCGACCGCATCATCACATGGATGATGAACACATGCAGCTCACTTTCGCTTTTTTCAATCCTCCTTCCGCAAAATGCGCAAGCCCTGCGAAGCCCCGCCAGCATTTTAACGCGACGCCATGACCTGCTTACTCCTACTTTTAACACTCTTTTAATGGGATACTATGAAAAGCAAACGAAAAAGGACTCAGTACCATCACTGTTCAGCAATCAATCATTGTTAAGTGTTCCCGCTTAGCCCTCGCTTCTCAGTTCTCACTGTATCCCCGTTCAACCACTAGGAACCCCTTCCTTACTTTTTCTGTTCGCTTTTCTTTTCTGTTGTTTTCTTTGGGCACCAATTGTCTCGCAATGTTGGATAAAATACACGACAAAAAAAGCCTAATTACGCCTGTCAATCACTACAGTTTCGCGCGGCTAAATGAAAAAAAAAAAGAAGTCAGAAACAGTCGGTTAAAAGATATCAGGGCCCGCACATGGAGATCTCGTTGCCTTGATAGTCGCGCTTCAGCAACGCGCCTTTGAAATCCCGCACTGAGGCGTCGTCGTCGCAAATGGCCCAAGCCGTTTCCACAGATTCGCCGTCAAGTCGGGGTGCCAGGCAATTAGAACAGTGGTATTTGAAGCCCCAGTGGCAGGCGACGTCGTAGGAGACGGAAAGCACAAAGGTCGTATTGACCGCGTAGAACAACCGGAAGTCAAAATCACGGGGCGATTCCATGCGGAAGGATCTGCGAAACGTCGGGTTCTTGTAGAATTTTGGGGCAATCGGTCGATACAGGACCATTTCACGACCTGAAAACTGGATCAGAACGTGGCAAAGTGCAAATAAAGTCTAGCTTACACGGATTGGACTCCATGGCAAACTTGCGAGAGAAAAGGGAACTATCTCGTCAACATTTTCAGCACCTTTTAAGTTTGTTTCAGCCAAAAGTTTCGGCCAGCCACATCAGCCATCCGGATGGCTAGGTGAAAACCGCACATGGGTAACCATGGCTGGTATCAGAAAGAATGTTTGTATCAGAAAAGAATCTGGAATGCGGGTGTACCGGCAATCCTGCTTCATGAATAAACCGACCAACGCACATGGAGTATATCATGGGAGGCTTCTGTCCTCAGCCCTAGCCATCCGGTTGCCCATCTTCGTGAACATTAGCGTCTAGCACCTCCAGCCCTACCTTTAAAAAATGCCTCCCTACTTCGTTGACTCCGTCGGCAATATTTACATTGAGGCCCCTGACCGCCGAGGCCGCTCCGTGACCACCTACACCTTCAAAAATCAGCCCCACAGCCAGGCTATCAAGGGGAACGATCCTACGGACTTTCGACTAGCTTTTCTCCACGAACTTCCCCGCGTCCTAGATCGGGAGGACCATGATCCTGTATACCGTGGCGATGTAAGATTTTCACGCCTTGACTTTAGCCTTCATAATTTATTTTCTTGTGTCAGGTTAAGCTGTCTGCGTCTGGCGGCCAGATTATCCCACCTCTGGATTCCGACGAAGACGACAACGATGAGCTGGAGTCGGATCGTGCGGTCACGTCGTCCCCCAGCGCCCGTACTCGGTCTCCGTCGTTAGTTCCCACCGAGCCTGCCTCCCCGGCCTCTTCCGCGCCTGCGCCGCCCTCCACCGAAGTCCAGTCTCGCAGTGTCAGTCCTCTCAGCGCCCTCACCGTGTCGTCGATCCAGTCCTGCCCTGCGTCCCCGACCATCACCGACTTTGACAACGGCCTCACCGAGGAGGAGGCGGCGGTGCGCAAGAAAGCTATCATCACCTATGACAAACGCGGCAGGAAGCTCCACGCGGCGCGGCTCGACGCGCAACGTGCTGCTGTGTCAACTTCCACCAAGGGAAAAGTTCGACCGCGCAAGAAATACCCGGCGGCCACTCGCCGGTCTGTGCGCATCTTCACTAACAGCCAGCAGGGCGCAATGGGTGAGTTCCAGCCAGACGGGATGAAGCTGGTGGAGGTGGCCGAGCTGGGCGTGCCTTTCATCGCTCCGCTTGCGGAGTCAGTGTATTTATTTCATCTCCCATCTGACGCAAATGCTCACGCTGGTTTCACAGTGAACTCCGCCCGATGGTGGATCTTAATAATCGCATTGTCGGCGCCTATGCCGGTGCTCCTGTGGGCCAGAAACAACTCTGGCTTCAACTCCTCACACGCGCGTCGGTTTCAATGCGCCACCTTCGTCGCACCGGAGAGTTTGCGACCACCGATGGTCCCGACGCGTTTGTCCGCGCCGGGATCGACTTTGGCGTGCGTGGCACGGTATGTACAGTCACTGTCGTGTTACCTGTTAACTCACTTTACTGGAAGTACCCCCACCAGGTCGTCAATGGCGCAGCCAACGGTCGCGCGGTGCAGAGCCTCGTTGACAGTGCTGAATTCAAGGCTCTTGCGGCCTATCAAAATCGTATGTTTCCGCTTATTATTTGAGTTGGTTGGTTGACAAGTACCAGATTTATTGGAACGTGTCGCGCCCTGTCGATACGCTTACCAGGCATTGCAAATGCAGCGGCTCGCCACCGAAGAACAAGTCCACGCCGCCTTCCCAGGATCTGTCTTCACCACTGCGGAATTCAGCTTCGCCAGACCCGAGTCTGCCATGGTCCGCAATACTTATGACCACTTCGGTTCCTTCCGCGCGCTCACCATCCTTGGTGATTATGGGATCGACAGCGCCTGGTTTTTGTATTGGTGCGAGGAGGCGGGGGATCGTGTCGCGGTATATTGCCCGCCGGGGACGACGCTGCTGGTGCCCGGGTCCGTCGTACGCTATGGCTTCTCCGCCCTCAGGAGAGGTGAGATGCGTTTCGTTTTCCAGCAGTTCTACAACGCGGCGGTGGGACGATGGGGTCGAGAATGGGTTTCGGTCGGACACAGAATTTGAGGGGCAGGCGACACCTCATGAGTTGTGATGTCGCAGTTCCACCGCCATTACATTCGTGTGCAAACGGCGCTCGACATGTTGTCCACGCTCAGCGAGTTGTACGTTTAGAGTATCTTTGTCGCACGCCTGCCCAAATAATGATTGTCATGTTCACATCTCGCGTCAAGTCACACTGCAAGTCGCGTCGCCTCAGACTCGCCTGAGTCCAAGGCTTGACATCTATGTGAACGAAAAAAGTGAAAAGTAGTAAAAATTCGACTTGTGCGTGAGTAGTATTTGATTACCCGTGCAACAGACCTACAGACAACTAATTATGTATGACTTCACAACTTGGCCTGAAGAGCATTCGACGGCGGCTGTGCGCGAGAATTTAGAATGAATGAGGATTGAATTGAAAGCACCAAATTGAAACTTACTGTGAACGAAAGATCCGAAGGCTCGAGCGGTGGCATATCGTCATCAGTCGTGGAATCCATACTCCCCGCAAATCGCTATTCCCTGGTTGTGTGGGCCAACCAAGGAGCTCAAGGACAAATATAAGCACATAAAATGATAATGAAAGAATACAGCGCTCACTGTCGTTGCTGGTGGACATGGTCGCGCTCAGGTCCTCAGGATGTCCGGCTCTTCGGGAGGAATCTGAGTCGATCATTAGACTTGGATGATTCACTGATTCGCCGCACATGGTGAATTGATATCCTACGCAACCACATGTGCTCTACGTTGATATCAAAGTCAGGAGTCGAGATCCGAGTCGTCAGCAGCCTCCAAGTTCCCGGGATGTGGATCCCGCCGCCCCTCCTTGATGTCGGCGTTCAATTGCTGCTGGCGTTTGTAGCGCCTCCATTGAGCATAGGCCTCTGGTCCCATTTTTTCTTTTAAAATACTGAGTTCCGGGTTAGTATGTGTATGGAAAACTGAGGAAGAGCGCCTACCTCTTCCGACGATTCTCTGCCTTGATGGCTAAACGACGTCGGTTTCTGGGTAAAACACGTGAGAAATAGGGCGGCAGGCAAGCGGGGTCGCGTACTTTTCGCGATAGGTTGCTTTGTAGGCGCGCGCTTTCTCGTCGTGTATGTCTTGCTCGTCTGGGGCAAGCGCCTTGATTTGAGCGCGTTTTCTGCAAATAAAAATGAAGATTGATTCAAAAACTGGCTAGGGGACCCACTTAGCCATGCGGAGGCGCGCCTTTTCATTGCGCTCCTTATGTTTGACAACTCTGAGGTAATTTGAGACGCGCCAGGAGTAGGAAATGAGGGGGGGCCTCACTCGAGCTGGTGCGCGGTGAGGTCGCTTCGCATTGATACCTCAGTCGAATTTGCGGTGAGAGGGAAAGATTTTTTGAATGCCCTATTATTCTTTTGAGTCGAGGAGAAGCTGCAGGACTGCAGACAACGCGAGTTGAAAATCCGAGAGTTTGACATTTTTTGGCTTGGTGGTGCGGGGGGACATAAGGTGTACCGAAAGATGGAGTAGGTTACAGTCGTAGATGTGAAACAAGCTGAGAGATGACATTTTGTAGTGAGTTCGCACCACCAGAATTTGGACAATTCTAGAAAAAGTCGCGAAAATTTTGAAAGAACTCCACTTGGCAGGAGTCAATAAACGAAAGGTTTCGGTGCATATTCTGGGCATATATGGGCCGATACGATGGGCTGGCGACCCAGCGACCCAGTCGGCACTAAAATTAGGTGGTCAGTTCGCATAAAATGACAGAAACGAGGTCAGTTCGCAATAAGAATTCAAGTCGATGATACTGGCAATTCTCTCAAAGAGATGGATTGTTACGTCTGCGCTTGGAACAGAAGAGGCGGAGGTCAGAGCAGATTCCGTGAGTTATGGTCGTTCAGAATGCGAGACTGCCCCCAAGGCGTGCTCGACGGCGTCAAGAGAATTGTGGTCAGTTCGCGGAGTACCGTAAGGTTAGGGTTCTAGTGGGCAGTTCGCAATCGTGTCTGGGCCTTCGTACCCAATATCTGTCGACTCCTCGATCCTTCTTTGCAGTCAATCCATGAACTAATCATTATTGGAACCTATGAAGCTACATTCTGCAACACGACACTACAGACAAACGGACAAGAAATACTACGCATAATAGGACGGCGGCGGGGGCAACAACGACTTCCCCCGTTCTTGGGCAGATGCAAAGCTCGCGAAGGCTGCTCGCTTCCCTCGATCGCTTGGTATAGAGAACCGGAGACACCGACAGTATTGAGCGACGCCTCGAGGCTGGATTAGGTGGATTAGTGCCAAGAAAGTGGATGTTAACGGAGACATACAAAGAATGATATACCCCAGGAACAATGCCTTTGTACACAACAAACCAGGTATCATTCAGGTTCTCCGTGCCGTTCAGAGGGTTGACGTCGTTTCCATCTTGACTCGGCATTGGGAGTGCAACGATGGGGTCCTCGTTGCCACGAGTGGCGGCGAGGGAGGGGTCTGAGCTGCGGGTCCACCGACGGGCGCGGGCATAGGCAAATGCGGCCTCCGCCTCCTCAACGCTGGAATATCGCGAAAGACGGCGTTGCTGGAGCGAGAGACCGCAGCCTTCGCGTCTGGCCTGAAAACAACATTAAAATGGTGCTAAGTCGATTAAAGATGCCGCCTACCAGGTGTAGTACACCCCAGGAACCCAGCCGTAAAACACTACGTCCGCGACCTTTTTGGTTTTTTTCTTCTTTGCTTTCTGAACGCAACGGACTTGGCCGCCCGCGACACCTTGCGTAGCTCCACCAGCAGTCGCCCTAGATTGTGAGTTGGGTTAGCCTCCGGGGCATACAGCAGTCTATGAGACGCACCAGCTCATTGTGTAACCACTTTTGGTTGGCGACTCGTAATAATAAATGGTCTGTTTAGCGGAACGGGAAGAGGAGAGACGGGGTGGCCTGGAAGGAGGACATGCGGTGGAAGGAGGAGGCGAAGTCGGAGGTGCCTCTCCAAGACTGAGGTTGGCCAGGAGCTCTTCAAAGGTGAGGCCGTCGGGTGAAGGTGAGGAAGACATAATGGAAAGTTGTAGCCGGAGTTGGGCTGGAGACTTGGATAAAGAAAAAAAACACGGGGTCGGGAACCACGGAGCTTGGCAGTTCGCATCAGTTGACCGGCGTGGATCTGCATGTGGATTGCAGCGATAGGTCGGAGACTCGGAGAATTCAGAGTAAAGTCACATTTTAGTTATTGCCCAGCTTCGAAGGACTAGGAAGGAACAAAAGGGGCGGGCATTGGACGAGAGGATTAAGCGACAGAGCCGGGACGACGGGTGAGAGGAGGACACCGCGAGAGATGGCAGGAACGCGAGAGATGGCAAGAAAGAGTTGTTGTTTGTTTGTGCGAAGAAGTCCGTGCTTATCTGTAAGTGCTTACTGGGCGCCTCTTGGGGCGCTTATGTTTTGCACCCGAGAAAATCACCAATACACGAAGCAAGACACACAAAATTTATCCATTCACAGCGTATGACAACACTAAGTAGCTACTAAGGGCACCGCGTCGAATGGGAAATGAAAACCTTGAAGCAAAATGATCAGCAGTAGAACGCTCGCAAGGTAAAGGACTTACGCATCAGTAGGGACGGACCTCAACGACGCCGGCGGTGAGAGCTGCGTTGAACGCGTCAACAGCGGCGACTTGGCTCTTGTACGAGCGCATCGAGTTGTGGGACACCCCAATGACGCCGTCGAGGGCGAGCGCATGATTCTGGGTGACACCAACGTACTTGCCCTTGAGGATGCCGTACCAGGGCTCCCCATCGTCGTAAGAGAGGGGAGCAAGGGGGTGCGGGGGGACCACAGTGTAGACAACACCAACCACCCAGGGACCGGTGGACTGGGGCGTTGGAGGAGAGGCAGGGAGTGCATGGGTCCCTGTTGGCATGTTAGCAAGGTGTTCACGTTGTGGCAGAAAATACGGACGGGCAGGGTTAACCAACCCGAACCAAGCAGCAATAGACCAAATGCGAGAGGGAGCTGCGGCGCAGGTCAGCGAATAGGCAGCGCGCTGGTTAAGTGAACGTACGAGGGGGCTGAGAAACCATGAGCGCCGCTACTGGCACAGAGCTGGTCTCTATGCTAATAGCGGCGGTGTGAGTGACTTGGGACATGTTTTGGAGGGTCAGGAAACATCCCCAATGGGGGGGTCGGCCTTTATAGGTTACCAGGGCCTGATTTCGACTCCGACTGCCATGCGGTATCATCAAAATAATAGATCTCGCCTAAAGACGAACACCCGCGCCTTGATCCCATCCTAGTCAGCCAGTAGCAAAGGGAAAGTACACCAGCTAGCCCAAGACCAGACTTACGGTGAATTCCAACGCCATACCTAAACTGCAAAAGCACTAAGAGTCAATTTAGGAATATGACGAAAAACGCGCACAGCGAGCCCGCATTCCTAAAGAAGAGCGCCGCAATCGTCGACTATGGGCGGAGGGGGCGAGAGAGGAGGTGCTCGCGCCTCACTTGGATGCATACTCTGCTGCGCGGGACACTGGCTGGGTCGCCGAGCGCAGCTACCTCCAAACAGTGTGCAACGAGTTCCATGCGCGTATAGATTGGCGCCTTGGAGACCACGAGGAGCCAGTCCTGAAGCCTTTCCACTCGGGCAGCTTGATCACCCCGGAAAATTGACGGATGAAGAGGAAGCGCAGCGCGGGGCGCGGGTCGAGGTTCTCAATGCGGTAAGTCACACATTGTCACGAATGTGACCCGCCTCACCTCTGGCAGCGCATCCGCCGATGGTTCACGTACCGCCTCCGCCGCCGCCGCAGACAACCTCAGGACTCGACCCCCGTAAAGATCCATTCGCTGTCCTCCTCGCAAGTTGTCTGGGATCAAAGTTGCGCCCAAAGCCCGCCAAGCATACCAGCAATTCATGCGGGAGTCCTATGCCGATAAGATTGCTCCAGCTGTTTCAGCTCAGTGGCAGGCGGCGCGGGAGAGGGGGGACCCGGAAACTAACGGGCGCAAGGAACCAAAGGCCGGATTCCGAGCGCGCGTGGCACGCGATCTCTTTGCTGCTTTGCCCGCTGATGAGAAAGCAGCAATTGCAGCACGAGCGAAGTCCGAAGCTGCACAAGCGAAGTCTGAATACGAGCGTACGTTGCAGGACCCGCCCTCGAATAAGCCCGCAGATCGCCAGAGGTGAGTACAGCTTTACAAATAATCTTTTCGAGTCATTAACCATAATAACGCAGGTGTATCGAGGCGTTCGCGGATTTCATGGAGCCAATTTTGAGGGGCCTTCATGAGTATACAGGTATGCATGCGGTGTGCGTGCTGGGAGGGCCGGTGCCGAAGTACGGTGGTGAGTTAAGAACCGTGCAGTAAGTGTATATCAATAGATTGCCGTCCTACACGAACTGATGGTCCTCTGCCAGTGTGTCGTATGGACAAAACAAGACTGCGGCAGCACTCCATTTCCCGCAATGGGACAAACCGCGATTCAGCAGTTTCCTCAAGCTGATGGTCGAGTATCTTGCGACAGCATTCAGTACGTGTCTATTTTCACGAACGTATAAACAAATCTAAATCTAATTGTACCATTTAGCGCCTGCGGAGTGCGCTGCCGCCGCCCTAGTGCCAGACGGCGATCTCGATGGTGCGAAGTACACCATCGCTGACCCTGAGGTCGACTCCGGCTCCGACAACGACTCCGACGATGATTCAGGCTCCGGTTCTGACGACACGGAGTCTGACGACCCTATTGCCAAGGCCAAGCCCAAGAAGGACGCCCGACCGGCGAAGAGGCGTCGCAAGATGCCGACGTCTACAGCCGTAGTGCCCGACTCCCTGCCAGCCATGCCCACGCCCCTCCCCGTACCTTCTTCTCCAGAACCCCGACCAAAGACTACGACCATTGACCACCCACAATTGGGGCTGGTCACGTTTGAAGATCCAACGGCTGGGATACCCTGGGACGAACTGTCAACACAGCAGCGGGCGGAGCGCAGTACGCTGAGGAACAAGGCATGGGGCGAGATTCTGCGCAAGAAGCAGGGTTACAAGGCTGAGCCACCCGCAACTCGCCCGAAGCCCCGACCCCTCGCGAAAAATACGGAGTCGAGGCGCCGCTCTTCCCGCCTCGTGACAACGACAGCGGACACCGACCACGCTGACGGAGGTCCCTCTACGACCAGTCTCGACGAGAATGAAGGCAGCGCCGCTGCAGCCAACGTCATGGATGCAGCCAACGTCATGGATGCAGCCAACGTCGTGGATGGAGCTGAAGGCTTGATCCCCACCATTGATACCCTTATGCACTCTGCTCCCCCCTCTCTCCCGCGTCCACCTCGCAGGCCGATACCCCCAAAGACGATATCATATGGACTTCGACGACTCGGGATCCGAGGGCCGATTTGGCGACGACGACGACGATGCGAATCCCCATGACAACAGTTCGACAGGTGAGTCTACCAGCTGAGCTCCACGTCATCCGCTCCCGACCACTTTGAAGCACCCGTCGACGGTCCGCCCCGCAGACACCATCTCGCAACCGATCGTGCTCCACGCCTCCGGTATGCCCAGCCAAGGCACCTGAGTGGTTCGTCATGCACACACGCAGATGAGCTGAGGGATCTGGGTGGCCATTTCTATGCGGCCTTGGCGCGTGGATCCGCATCGAAGCGGCAAGCAAGTTCGAGACCCCTGCCACAATCTCTCGGCGAAAACCGGCCAGGCTCATCGGCGTCTGGATCAATGGCGCGCGCGGCAAAAAGCGCGCCCCGCCACGGTGACGAACCCCACGCCTTCGAGAAGGAATGGTATAAGTGGTGGGACTCCCTTCAGCCCGAGTGGCGCGTGAAGGGAGAGGATGGGAAATGGGAGACGGGCGAGATGTACGGCGGCGAGTGGGATGGCGAACTCATGGTGTGGGGACCCACGGCACCCTCAGCATTATTGCTGGGCTGTACTTTTGGGGCTGCGCCATCGCTGGCGCGCCGGACCTACGCACAAAGTGGGAGGTGGCTGTGAACGATGTATCGTGGATTCTCGAAGGACTTGCGTTGTATCATGAGCAGTTTCAAAGCGCCGTTGATGTATTACTATCGAAATATATTGTGTCTGAGCTCCACGGGACAAGAGAAGAAAATAGACGAAAGTCGACCTAGACTTAGGCTTGAATGTTGCAAGTCAATGGTGCACGTGACTATCCACGCGTCTATTGCCGGTGCAAATAATGGTAAATAATCCTCGAAAACCAAGCGTTTTAACTGCGAGAGTGTGAGGCAGGTGAGAAAAAAAAAGAATCAAGGAAGAGAAATGAAATAGATACTAGCTCGTAAAGAATTGGAGGGGTCCCCCAAGAAAGGCCGGTAATAATTATTGGCGTAATTAGAGGCGGAAATGCAGATTACACGGGAATGGAGGGAGGGCTGGCATAGAAAGGTGGATTGAATCAATTTTACAGTCTATAAATTGTATAAGGAAGGTAGACAACCGGGCTGGATCCATTTCCGCTTTTGGGGAGTAAAACCAAGGATTAAATTGAGGATTATAGCTCAAATACAGCTGTTGAAGGCGTGCTGACAGACCCTATGGTCTCTACATGTGTTGTGTCATTGTACCGACCGTAATTATCACCCAGAGCAGCCCGGAGGAGCCGGATTTGCCGCGGTCAAAGCGGGAATACAAGTCCGTGAATAGATGAAGCCAATGAATATTTAATTATGGTCCAATCGGAGCGTAGACTAAAACAACATATATTCCACGAAAACGAACAGTGATTGAAGCCCATTTGGATGGGAAAATTCAAGCTGTAGCCGAATTATTGTTTTCCCGATATTTAAAGCATCTTTTGATGGGAACCTGGTGCCAAGCGGTGGTAACAACATCTGCAAGCAAACGGAGGCCGGGAGCACCCAAATCGGACCCAAAATGGCCCCGTGAGAGCTGCAGAACAGCTAGCCACACTGTCTGTGTACATGCCAATAGATATTGGGTCCCATGGCTGGGCCATGCATTCATGTCTATATATTACAGCCATGGCTCTCACAACCTCCGCTCGCCGAGGCTCTCACACCACTGTCGACAACCACAGCCCCGAAGATGAAGGCTATGACGACGATGCGAGAGGAGGAGCAGGACGATCAGGGTTCCCTTGGCGGTCCCGTCCCCACCCCGCCGCTGGCCGCACCTTGGCATATTCGGGGAGGAACGCGAGGCAAATCTTCGGCGTAACGCGGCTGCACTGGAGACACTCAGGTCGGAGTGGAAGGCAGTAACTGAGCCGCTGGCAAAGGAGCGGGCCCGACAGCCCAAGCCGCGGATGTGTCAACCTGGCGGGTCACCCCACGGTCTGGGCGCCACACACGAGCTGGGGCGGGTGCTGGCGAGGTTGACATGGAGACAGATACCCGGACCCCGAGGCTCTTAGTGCTCGGCGTCGGCTACCGCGGCAGTCCTCATCACCATCAGCACCCCCACTCACCCGTCAACACCGCTCACGATGCGTCCCCGACGCTGACCCCATCGCAGCCACTTCCGTTCACGTCCCTTACAGCTCGCCTACTGTCGAGTCATCGACGCCACCAGCAGCACATCGCCCCCACATCCGAAGGCGACTCTGAGGTGCAGGTTATCTGGCGCCGTTGTCGCATGCGGCGCAGGTCCACGTTGCTATGGCAGCACCAGCGCCAAGCACGCCGAGCGGTGCGGTGGCAGGTTTGTCAACGTTACACCATGCCCGCCCGATGCTCCCGACTGGTTTGTCAACGCACACACGAGAGATAACGCGCGCCAATCTTGGGTGTCACTATCACGCGCTGCTCGCCGCCTGGACGCGTGTTGAGCATGCGTCACGTTTCGGCACGGGCCGACAAATCTGCCCAACAAACCGCCCCGAGCAAGTGTCGACTTGGATCTCGAAGATCAACGGGGGAACGAGGAGTAGACCGAGGGTGACGGACCTGCACGTGTATGCTGCGCAGTGGCAGCTGGTGGGATTCCTCTAGCGAGCTGGAGGAAAAAGAAACAGATGGGAGGTGGAGCATCGAGGCTTATGGCGAAGCAGGGAGGGAATGGGGTCCGCTTTATCAGTGGGGAGTCAACGGTACGCTAAGTATTCTTGCTTCACTTTACTTCTGGGGTTGTGCGGTTTCCAGCGGCGACGATCGGAGTTGGAAGTTTGGGAGGCGGCTGTCCTCGATGTGACTTGGATGATGGAAGGGATGGGACCTATTATGAACTAGTCAAACGTCGATTTTAATACTATCTTTTTCTCTTTTTCTGGCGTGTAATGTAACTACATCGATTCACTAGTTGTCTTTGGTACGGGTGACTGAATGTATATTTTATATTTCATCTATCTCATGTGAGATAGATCTCCTCGAAAGACAACAAACCAGAAAATGTCATTATGGGAACGGTTTGCGGCGCCCCAGTTGTATGTGCGAGAGGACCATGAGTACTAATCGGGGAGGTCTCGGTTCGAATCCGAGTAATGACATCTCTGGCATTTTTACGGGTTTTTTGACCAATTTTTTTTTGGGGGGTGTTTTCTTGCTCGTTTGTTTTGGCAACTTGCATCGTTTCATTCTTAGTGGTGTGAAAACCCAAAAATACCAAAGGAAAGCTAAGATGGCACTCACTTTTCTTCCTCCGGATTAGGCTGTCAAATTCTTTCAACGTGTTTTTGACCTTCAAAGCAACAAGGCAAATACGAAGACTCGCTCCAATGCTTCGACCACATTCTCCGTAATCCCCCGAGCCCACTCGACAATGGCGACATTTGGTTCCAATCGGCCACGTTTACGAACAACAGAAGATGTATGTCACGTTCTTTGTGTTCTGGCTCTGATGTGATCCTGTCAGTGCCAAGGAAGCGTACGAACATGTCGTTACGACAACCACACCAAAGTCCTTCCGCAGCTTGGGTGGCTGTACCATCAGACGGTTCTCCTTCCAAGAGCTTGGAAGCTATTACGCCTGACTGTTCTTTTTCTCGCGCGTCTATGCATAATATCAGCAGGTGGTTTATCGCGATGGCAGAACCCAATGTTCTGGTGCTCCATTGGCGTCTTATACTTTCAGATCAACAATACGCGACGCGCTTGACGCATACAGGCCCGGGAAGCTCCTGCCAAGGATTGTCCGAAATTAAGCTTTTTGAGAGCGAATGGACAGTTTCCTTGTCCGTTCGTAAGCTTTTTGAGGCCAAAAATCAGCCAGCCTTGTCCGGACGTAAGCTTTTTGAGCCCAGATTTCAGGAAATTTCCCAAAATTTCCACCAAAGTTCTCGCCAGCAATGTTTGGAAGATCGAACAGAACTCAGGGGAAGATACCAAAGCCGAATATGAGTGATAGGGATTCCGTAGCGGCAGACGGTCAATTTTCATGTTTTTGCGCGATTTTAGGCGAATTTACGATGCACGTGATGACCCCTGTCCGATTTAAGCTTTTTGAGCCTCAAATCCACCTTGGCGTAAGCTTTTTGAGGCCAAATTCAGGATTTTTTCGGGACAATCCTTGGCAGGAGCTCCCGGGGCTACGCATACTCTCGCGCGATCCGCATCAACCCGTACTCTCGGAAGTCTGGTTCGACCTCGGGAGTCTCTACGAGAGCTGCAATAACCAGATCTCCATACCCAAAGCACAGTAGCAGTAGTATGTTGAAAATAAATGCAGGTAAACAATGTGTATTTGGGTGGGAAACAAGCCAGAATGTAATCTTAAGATTGGAAAAATCCATGTTAAATCCAACAGCGGGAAAAGGAAAAATATGCATGGCATCAAAGCAAACACATATCAGCAACGCGTTGGTGAGGGGTCGGCGGGTGCAATAATGCACGCGAGCGATGCGGGGGATGGTCGGGTGCGGCAGAGGGAATGATGGGAGGGTGGGTGCAGTAATGCAGTGAATGCGGGGATGGTCGGGTGGTCGGGCGCAGGCGGAGGAGGGAATGATGGGAGGGCGGGTGGAATAATGCATGTAAGCGAATGCGGGGATGTCGGGTCGGGCGCAGGCGGAGGGAAGGGCAGGTGCAATATGCACGCGAGTGAATTCGGGGATGGTCGGTGCAGGCGGAGGGAATGATGGGAGAGCAGGTGCAATAATGCATGCGAGCGAATGCAGGGATGGTCGGGTGGTCGGGCGCAGGCAGAGGAATGATGGGAGAGCGGGTGCAATAATGCACGCAAGCGAATGCGGGGATGGTCGGGTGGTTGGGTGCAGGCGGAGGGAATGATGGGAGGGCGGGTGCAATAATGCACGCAAGCGAATGCGGGGATGGTCGGGTGGTCGGGCGCAGGCGGAGGTAAGCGCACGGAATAATGTGAGGACGGACATAAATGACGGATGCAGTTGTGCCAGGCGAGAAGCGTGAGAGTATGGCGGAGGATCCAAAAACGGCCCCATCAATATCAACAATTTCAACAGATCATTTGGTCAAAGGATTTATTGCATCCATCAGACCAAATAGATTTTATTGCATCCATCAGATGCCAAATATATCGCATACCCCCCGAATGCCCCCAAAAGGACCACCCGCAGCCGCTTCTCTACGTACATGACACTAGCCAACTGCTTGGCTAGCGTCGTGGATTTAGACAACACTTCCTATGGCTAGCGCCATGGGATTTAGTCTATATATTAGGGCTATGGCTCCCGACCTGCAAATCATCGATTATGGTGTGGGGTTGCCGGGAAGCCAACATGATGCGACCGCCTGGAAACAGACTCGTGTTCCTCAGCAACACAGTGTACTGCTGGAGCCGAACGAATGGGTATGGGCAGACTCAGCATACCCTCCTCAGAAATGGTGCCAGGCCCCTTATAAGAAGTGCGTGCTCCGATTTTAAATAGACCCACCTATATAGCCCAAACAACCCCTCTAACTAGAGGAGGAGAACCATTGGGTCTCCCCTTCTAATTAGAGGGCCTCCGGCGTATATAGGTGTACCCCGTAGTTACCCGATAATTCCCTCTAATTAGAGGGCTACAAAATACCGGTAAAAATGAGTGTTTAAGCGGAGGGCGGCGCGCACACGCTGTCCCATCAAAGGCGTCGTCGCTGCCATCAAAGATGGGCGGCGACGTGCGCGGGCGCGCTCTCCGGAGCTTCACATCAATCCCATCAAAACCCCCGCCGCGCGCGCCCAAGTCGCACGTTCCCGCCTCAAAAATAACCGTAAATTCGCAAAAAATTGGAATAAATTCTGCTTAGTGATACAAGGCGAATGGTATTGAATTTAGTGCAAGGTCCGCGCTGTGTACGCCCAAATAAACATGAAACCCACCACCTTGGAGCCTAGATGCCTCGGCGTCGGCCCTGGCGTCGCTGGAGACACGGAGGATGTTCATGAAGGCGGCAGCAAGGTGGTCGCCTTCATCATCATCCTCGTCCTCCTCGTCTCATCCGTCAGCAGAGGCGCGTCGATGTCTGCGCGGCGCATCAACGGAGATGGGCGCGCATCTGCACGTCGCGGACCACCGGCGTATGCCGCTCCCTCGAGATACTGGTGCCCGGCAGTATGTTCCCGGTGAAGCCGGGGATCTTGCTCAGTTTCGTGAAGCGCTCCATATGGAGGGAGGTAAACCGCCCCCGCTCCATCCGAAGCAAGCGCACTTGATGCGCAATCCGCTCGTCCCCCTCCTCCCGCAGACGTCCCTCTTCAAAATGAGGAACATTCTCGTCACCCATGTAGGTTATAAGGCGGCGGATCTCGATATTGAGCCGCTGAATTTCTTCGTCTGCGCGCAGAAGCTTGAAATGTTGGTCCATCGCGGCGCGGCCCGCAGGGAGCGCCCAAGGCTCCTGGCGGATATCTTCCCGTGCCTCGCGCAATAGGTCGAAATCCGCCAGGAAGGCGCACTCCACGACATCCTCCCAGTCGAGGGTTGGCATCGGGGGCTCCATTGCCTCCGCTGTGTCGTTGTACTTCGCAATTGCCGCCTTGATCGCCTTCGAGCGCGCCTGCAGGCTTTGCAATGTGTTTTCGCAGTTTATACCCTGGATGGAATGGAGTGAGCTTGGGGTGTGATTCTGAGGAGACACAACATACCCGTGCCAGACATATGGCATTTCGCGAGCTCGAACATGCGCTCGACCACCAGCTTCTCCAGATGGTCCAGTGCGCGCTGGTAGCGGCGCCGGTAGACCATCTCCGCGGCCCTCTCCCAGTTCTCGTCCCCGCCATCCACCGCACCTCAACTCCCAGGCGTATCTCCAGGTCGTGCACTGCGGCCAGCGCCTTTTCACGCAACTCTAACGCGTGCCGCCGCTGGGTTTCGATCCGACGCGTTGCTTTGGCCGCCTCGGTGTAGCCAGCTTCTGCCTGCGCAGGGCATGAAAGGGACGGTTAGCCGCAGACGGCTGCAACGCGTTCCCTGGGATACAGGTCAGATCAAGGCGCGCAGGGCAGGAGAGGGACGTACTCGGCGTCTCGGAGGTTTACCAGCTTTTGGTAATACTCCATCTCCATTGTCTCCTCGAGCGGCTCCTTCGATAGTGTGCGAAGGTAGGCCTTCTCGCTCTCCAGCCACGTCTCGAAGACGTCGCGCGACTCGATGCTCAGTCGACGCATCGCATCGCGCAGCGTCGAATACATCGACTTGATCTCCAGGGCGCGGCGGTACTTGCTGCAGAGTACGAGTGCTACAAAGCATCAGTACCCAAAAGAAATACCAAAGAAAAATGGAAGACATACATAAATTTTGGTACGTGTCAAAGGCATCCGTATGCTTCATGTAATTCACGATAGCTTGCTGGCGGTGAAACCGAGAGGCATGGCGCGTGGTCGACGCGAGTGCATTAGACTTGGAGAAATAGGACTCGCAGCCTTCCAGGCTCTCCAACCCCACACCACTCACATACGTCGTGAGGTTCTTCGTCTGGCAATATCGGCCGTGACCGTGGCCGTGGAACGCTCCCACCAGCATCCTGAGGGAATTTTCGGCGGCGAGCTTGCCGAGGACGGGGTGGCAGTGGCACATCTTGCCCATTTTGCAGCCGACTGGCCATTTCCCCCAAGACCCGGAGAAGGTGGGCCGTAACAGCGAAGGGGTATTTCGCCCTGTAAAAAGACGCGTAAGCAAAGCTCAAGTAAATTATAAAATTGGCCCACAGTTCACCGCTCTTTACCATGTCCACGACCACAAGGATGAACCCGTGTCGCACAGCGCGGGGAAAATACCCGTCTCGTTGTACATTCCCCACGCGCGCGCCGTGACATCCTCCTTCATATTCTGCCAGCGGTCACTGCAACCGTCCTCCTCCTCCTCATCGCCATGCTCGGGGCCCGGGTCGAACCCCTTCATGAGGTCCTCGAGCCCTTCTTTTGCCCACTTGTTTACCTCCTCGCGGGAGAGGTAGTAGTCGCCGGGGACAGCACGGTTGTCGGGGCGTTCCTTTGATGCGCCAGGCGCCGTGCTACCATCCTCAAACACCTCCTCCCTCTCCCGAAGCTCATAACGTGAGAGGGAGTTGTTGCCGTCGACAGTGGCCAGGATAGGGATCTCCAGGGTGGGCTCGCCTTCGAGTTTGTACAGGCACGCCGGGCAGGCGTTCTTCAAACGCCAGTTCGGCGCGTTGCGACCAAGCGCGACCTGCACCCGTCTGTTCACGTCCGCGCGGATGGCCAGGTAGATGTCGAAGGCTACGGAGAATTGGGATGAGAGCCATGGGCGTGGGGAAACTCCATGAATATCGCACAGGGCGCGAACAAACACCTGAACCCCCAGGCGAGGGCAGCGGAGGCTCATAATGCGGAAGACCTCCAGCGCGCGGATCGTCACGACGACGGTGGGGAAGTACGCCGCCACGGGAACCCAACCTTGGCGCACGCATCCAGAGGAGACGTATTGGTCCCCCGCTATAAGCACGAGCTCTTCGTGGGTCGCACCTAGAAGATAGAAACATCAATTTAAAAAAACCGGCGCCGAGGAGATCGTAGAGGCGTACTAAACATGTCCACCACGAGAACTTTGCGTCTCTCTTGCACCACTGCGTCCGCGGGCGGCTCGTATCGGTACGCTAGCCCGCCGTCACCCGATTCGAGGGACCATTGCAGGTAAGCATCGGACATGCTAGGGATCTGCCTCGCAAACGCGTCCACTCGCTCCTGCGTTCGATTCCTTCGGGTGCGTGTGTCCACATACTTTCCAAAGAGTTGCCTGCATGAGCAAGTCTCAGAATCTACCATTGAAAGGAATAAAAAAACCAACCGGTGACTTTGTAGCAGTCTTTCGTAGAGCGCGCCGTCTGAGCGTTCCACATCTTCTGGGCTCAAGTCTTCGCCTGCGTGGCTTATATTGGCGGTGGTACGGCCATGCAGAACGTCGTCCGCATAGCCGCCATCGTCATTGCCGTCAAAATCATCCGGTATGTCGCGGCGTAACCGGTCATACTCGCGCCGCTGCTGTCTTGACATTGCTGGAAAAAAAAAAGGCCAGAAATTATTTATTAGCGGCGGAAATGTAAGCCACCACATGCCTTCAATACGCTCGGCCTCTCGCTCGGCCTCCTCTGCTTGTACGGCACGCAGTTCCGCTGCATTCAGCGTCTTCTGTCTTTTCCGTGCGCGCCCGGATGAGCCGGTTGGCAGTCGACATCTGAATCTTGAGGGAGCTTGAACTGACGCTGACGCGGTTTTGCGCACGCGGAGCCATGGCAGGAATAAAAATATGCAAGAGTTGAGCGAAGATACTAAGCCGTGATCGTGTGTAGTCACAAGAAACGCGACAGTCACATTTGTGACCAACGCGCTTGTCCTTTGTCTTGATCCTCATTCACATTCCGTCGAACTTCCGGTGAGTTTTTTTTTTGGTGTGGGTCCGCTCGCGCTACCTGCGGGGGCTAAGCCTCAGCACTTGGGGCTGGCGCCATTCAACCGCAGGTACCTCGCCACACAGCGGGCCTTTTTGTCTTTGCCACCAACACCCGTGTACTGATGTGTTTCTTCATTCAGATGCCCTCTCTGTGGGTTCCTGTCGCGCGCCAGGTAACAAATGCACCCTCTCCTCCAAATAGACCTGACTCGGCCCCCATAACTATCGCAGACGCGGAGCGGCGCTATTTTTCACCCTACGCACCGCCCAATGCCACCGCGCCTCTGTGGTTTCCGCCCTCCAGGCGCCTTCGTTCGACGTCGCGAAACTGATTGCGCGCGCTGTGGCTGCCGAGCACGACGACCAGGAAGACTGGGAAGAAGATGACGGGGCGGACGACGCCCACCGCGACCCGCTGAACGACGTCGACGAGGAATGGCCGCCGCCGACCCCCTCAACGGCGTGGATGACGAGTGGCCGCCACTGCCCGCCACACCCCCAGACCCCTGGAACGAGGTTGATGAAGACAACCACAACCCGGTCCCCAAGGCCAAGAAGAGGCGGTGGGTCAGCTTTGACCGCGTGGTAGCTGCGCATGACGGGGTTCCCCCCGTCGGCCCCCACCGTCGACGCCAAGCCAAGCCCGGGAAAGCCGAGAGGGAGCGGAAGGCCGCCGAACAGGCGACAAAAAAGCGCGTCGCCGCCCACTCGCGCCGCAAAGACCAACGCGCGCGCCAACTCGGTGCAAACGGCCATGTCCCATCTCCCGCCACCGTCGCTGCGCATGTCCGACCAGCGATCCCCCTCACGACCGACCTCGACTCCACTGGGCTGCCCACGATGCTCGGCGCGTACTCGGCCAAAGTCGTGAGCAAGACGGAGAGGCGCGGCAGCAAGGTGCAGCGGTCTCTTGCCGACCTCATCGCGCTAGGCTTCCGTAGGATCAAATGGGACGGCGTGTGCGTTTTCATTAACACACCGAGGGCGCTTGAGCTAATGCCACTCCTTCCCAGCACCCCATGTCCTCTCCTCGACAAACACGGCCGCATCATCGCGGTCCTCGCCGGGCGACCCAACCGCGACGCCTACCTTGCGTCCGCCACCGCTGCCTTCCACGCCATCTGCAGCGCGGGCTTAGGGGCGCAATTCCCTGCCGCCCTGCGCCAACACCGTCGCGGGCTTTTCACCGCCATCAATGTCGGCCTGTTCTACGGGAAAGGCCAGGCCACGCCTTGTTGGCTCAACAACAAGGAGTACACCCCCCTTGTCGATGGGCTGCTTGTAAACGGAGACGTCCGGCGACTCGCGTGCTTTGCGGACCGTAAGCCCAACTTGTTTTTCAGCTCACTACCTTGCTCGCACCCTCACAGAGGCGTTTGCGTTGTGGGCGCCTCGACTTTACAAATACTACAGGGAACATGACGCCGCGTTGCTATTCAACCACCCCCACCTCCGCCGCCCATTCGTGGGCTCCATCTTCTCCAGCGCCGCTTTCAATTTCGGCCCGAACGCATGGACATTCAAACACCGCGATGTCCTGAACCTGGCGTTCGGCTGGTGCGCGGTACAGGCGCTGGGGCGGTTTGACGCGACGAAGGGCGGGCACCTGGTGCTGTGGGATCTGGAACTCGTCGTAGAGTTTCCCCACGGCACACTGATCCTCCTCCCTTCAGCGACCATCGCGCACTCTAACGTCCCCGTGGGCCCAGGGGAGGAGAGGGCGTCATTCACCCAGTTCACCTCAGGCGGCCTCTTCCGCTACGTGGACAACGGCTGCCGTACCCTTGACGAGCTGGCGGAGGAAGATCCAGAAGAATACGAGCGCCTAATGGCCCTCAAGGAGGGACGGTGGGAGGCGGGCCTTAATTTACTCAGTACTTTAGACGAATTGCTTCCTGAGAATTAGATACATAATAATACTAGTCTTTACGCAAACTCCTGATAATTACATTTGTTCACTATTACTTCGCGAAAACCTCTTGAAAGCCTTGAGTCAACCGCACACTGGGTAGGGTCCGGTGACAGTTAGTGTCAGCTGTCAGTAACTGTCAGGATGACTGTCAGAATCTGACTGACAGTTAATTATTTTTGCGTGGTCGGATCTGACAGTTGACAGTTCAAAACCAAATTTTTTTTTGCTCCGACTTGCAGAGAATGACCTCCACAGCTCCCACTCGCCCGGCGCGGAATCGCCAGGTCTCCTCCCGTATTGCCAATGACGACAACTCTGTAGGCCTCAGTGCAGCTGCTCAAAACCTTCTGTCCGGTGTGTGCTGCTCACGGCACGCCGATGATTCTTATTATCTAACTGCCGACAGCAAAACCTATCATTGATTTGGTCAAGAAAATTGCGAAGCTCACGTTGTTTCTCCCAGAGACTGTACCACTTGCCACAGAGGAAGATGATATTCCGCGTCGCATCTTCGAGCTGGAAGGTGAAGACGGCACGGTCACCAGCACCTTCAATCGCCGAGTCGATATCTTGTTCGGAGAGCATGTTCGCGACTCTGATGGCCGCCTAAAATACGTGCGACGTGGGAATCTTGGCATGGACTGTGTTGTGAAATACCTCGAGTCAATTCACTGGGAGACCGCGAAGATTCCGTTGGACCTTGCTCAGGGAAAACTGGCGAGGATCGCAGATGAATTAGACTATCTGTGGTGCGTGATTTCTTATTTATTATCCTCTCAGTTCTCACACGAGATAGTGGTGGTGACCGGGAACCTACGAAACCGGCAGGGAAGATCGTGGATCCGAGTACAAGATCATCGTCAGACCGCTTGCTCAAACTCTCTGGTCTCTGGAGGCGACTACAGCAAACCCATCTGATGCGATGGCGTTTTGGCTGGCCGCGGCGCATGCACTTGATAGTGTTTTTGCGCAGGACCCAGGCAAGACACATATTTCGGCAGCACTTGCCGGACACATTCGGGCAGCCTTCAATGGCCGTTATCACCAGTTTTTCAGCCACTCTGATATCTACTTCGTCGCTTTCTGCCTCGATCCACGTGCGTGCACTGCTCGCCGAGATTATCTTCCCGCATTTGACCCAGACTTGCAGGGTATCCAATTGGCGATTATCTACGTGAACGTGTAGTGCCCGCGCCAGAAGCACCGACTCACATCAAGTTCTCGCACGCGTTTCTTCGTGTCAAGGCGTTCATAAAGACTCTGTTGAAGGGTCTTATTGACCGACACCAGAAACACGACTCTGGATGTAACTGCCATCCGATTTTCAAAAGAAAGACATCTCTGGAAATTGTTCGTGAGTGCCAGGCTCAGCTCGAGGCATGCTGGCAAGGCGAGGCTCCATTTCATGCACCTATTCTCAACGACGATGCGATGGAGTGGTGGGAAAATCTCGAGATTGGATATTCCCCGCGCTCTGGCGTTCTAGCAGTAAGTCGTCGTTTTATTAGCACAATATCACTGACCCGGTACTCCAGATGCTCGCAGTACGCATCTTCGGCATTTTGGCCAACTCAATGCCCGACGAGTGCACGAACTCCAACATTACATGGTTCAATTCTCCACTGCGAGGGAACCAGAAGGCGGAGAATCTACTCGACATGATCTTGGTCGGGCAATGGCATACATATCACGCGGAGGTATGTCAATTAATATTCACATTCCTAACCCAAAGTTCAACTATTTGTCACAGGGTTAGGCTCGAAACCAGCCTGTAGATGAGAGACGAGTCTCGATCTACAGGCTGGTCGATCGGAGTTTGAAATCGGTTAACGCGCGGAATTTCCAAAAAAGGCTATTAGATAAGCAAGTGTGAATTGGGGCATTGAAATACAAATTTCCAAAATACGAGTACCTATAATGATAGAGTCTATGTATAAAACGAGCTGTGTCTTTTAAAGAGCCCTGAATTTGACGAATTCATAATGCTAGAATTTCTTTTCCATCAGGTTGTGTTTGTTTGCCTCGGGCGTGCTCCGCCAAAATTTGCTTATCTAATAGCCTTTTATGGAAGTTCCGCGCGTTAACCGATTTTAAACTCCGATCGACCGGTCTGTCTATCGACAGCTTTGCTTCATAGACAGACCGGCTCCGGTCTATCACAGGGTGTAAAAGTGCGGCGTCCTCGCCGGAATCCAACCGTGGCTTTCTGACGCCTAAACCCCGAGCTCTTGGAGAAGGTGAAACACAAAGCCGCCGACCATTCCAACAGCGACAGTGAAACCGACTCAGACTCCGACAAGGAGTCCGACTCTCCCACTGTCGTTGCAGAATCTGTTCCCACGAATACCGTCGTCTCTGCTCCTGCCGTGGGAGAGGAGCCATCGCACAGTGAGGACGAGGAGGCTGACAGAATCCGTCGCAGGTATCATCGTAAAAAGCAGGCGGCAAAGACGAAAGGGAAAAAGCAAGTATTTCCGTCTCACACGACATTCGTCATTGATCCAGACATCAACCTGCGCTCAGCTGGACTCAAGGAGCTTCTCAGTGATGAGCCGTCTGCGCCGAAAACCCACGCTGCAGTGGTGATTGGCGTTGGTGCGTCCAGTTCGGACAACCAAGACCTCTGGGAAGGCTGGTAACCTTTGCGTAGTAGTCCTGTACGCCGAGCTCGCAATTGTCAGAACTGTCAACTGTCAGAACTGACAGTCAGCCTGACAATTAATTATTTTCTCCAAACGCTAACTGTCACCGGACCCTAACACTGGGCTAGTCCTAAATCTGATCACGAACTGATTCCCTCGCGAACTGATGCACCTTTGCTCGTTCTTCACTTCCACTTCGACTTTCAATCTCAAAATTTGTGGGCATCAACTTCAAAGCATTTGAAGAGGTTTGTGAGGTTTTGATTTTTTTGGGCTCAGTGTAAATTCAATTAAAAATCAGTGACGCTACCAATGGCTCTAGATATTTAATTACAAACACTTTTAAGTTACTTGATTCTAAATTCCAAAATTTGGCGGGGCAGAGGAGGAAGAGAGTGAGATACCAATTAAAAGGTCTTTAATATCGATCGGGAACTGACAACTTGGATGAATTCTGTTCCTGATTTAGATAGGTGATCGCCTCTCTCTCTCTTTCCACTATCACTCATTGGACTCGAGTTCTCACATGCCGCCGGGTCGGCCAAGACTCAACCCGGAGCTCAAGCAACAGCATGTCGAGGATGCACGGAAGCGGTATGAAGAGAAGTAAGTCGTTTTGCCTCCACAATTCTCAGTGCTCACATTTCGCAGGAATATAGAAAAACGGCGAGCAGCCGCGTGCTTGCGAATGCAACGGTAGGTGTACATTGGCTGACCATTTTCAAACATTCAAGTCGCCCAGTAAACGCGAGGATATCGCAGCCTCAGACTTCCTTACACGGCGCAAATATGCTGTGAAAGCAGCTGCCGCGTCCGAAATGTACCGCGCCAGGTTGGTGGCCTTCGCTTTCATGCTTATGTCTCGCTTTCTTCCTCATCCTTTTTTCCAGGAAACAACAGGAACGGCGCGCTCAGATGCGTGTCGCTGACAATGTAAAGAAAAAGGCCAGGTATGTCTTTCGTTTTGTCTCCAGGGAATCAAGGCGCTAATTAATCTGTGCAGAAGAAGGGAGCGCGAGGAGTTGCGTAAGAAACATCGGCCTCCGGTGGCCAGGCCGTCGTCGCAGGCCCCCACGAAGCCGTCTCGCGCTGTCCGAAAGCCGCGCGCAGCATCCCCGTCCACGCCCACGCCTGCGCCTCGCCGTCTGGCCGCCCGTGCGCTTGCAGCGGCAGCTCGCGATGATGCCTCAGGCCAAGACCTTGACGACGAATGGCCTACCCTTCCCCACGAAGCACCACTCTGGCCAGACCGTGCTCCGCATTCCCAGAGATGTTCCTATTGCTATGCGGAGGATTGTGTTGGATGCGCGTACATGTGCGAGAGCTCCCGAGATTGGATTCAGCACGATGGTGGTCATTTTTTTCCAACTTGCAAGTACTGCAAAGGGCAGGACTGCCGGGGCTGCGCGTGCACATGTCCTCAAGCCACAGCTTGGGTGGAGCACGGCGGGCATACTCGTCGGCCAAAAAAACTACCCCTATTCACTTCGCCTTGATACTAAATACACACATTGCCTTGAATTTTCAAATACATTTAATTCTTTCAAATACATAGGATTCCTTGAATTTGCAGCAACTCTGAGTTACAGTACTACATACAAAAACTTTGCCGGCATCACGCGTGACATCGTGATTCTTCACTCTTGCCATGTCCTTCCTCTGTACCCCAATCTACCTCCCGGATCCTGGCCACGAGGATCGAATGAGCCACCAGGGGCCATTTTACGCCATATTTTGCGATGAATGGCGCGGCTGTGTCACTTCTAGGTGCGTTTATTTTATTCTCTTTTTTTCCCTCTCGCAACTCCAAGCCTTCGCTGTAGGGCTTCTCGCGATCGCAAGCTCGCGCAATATCCCCACGCCTCTGCATGGGAGACGTCAACCTGGGCCAACTTCGATCGCATGTGGACGCTCCAGTGCACGGAGTACCACCACCACAAGGAGGCATCGACGCCGCAAGGCTTTGTGCCTCTCTCGCCGGAATCCACCCCCCCGTCTTCTCCCTCGGACCTCACGGCCTCAACGCCCCCGTGCACGCCCTCTCCTGCGGCCGCCTCCGCCTCGATAAAAAAACCGAATCAAGAGCGCGCCGACAATATTGCCCGCACTCTCCCAGAGGGGGTTGGCAGGGGTGTGGTCCCTCACCTTGCCAGCCCCAGGCCTCTCCCTGTGCCTATGACGCCCCGGCGCGCGGAACCAAAAGCCGCGGGGCCCCACAACGCGAGGCTTTTGCGAGAGGAGCTCGATTTCCTCGCGGCCACGCGACCTCCTCCGGTACCAATCAGCCCCGAACGCTTGCGCCAGCAATTCATACGCGTCTTGGGCGCGGAAGCCGCGAGGCCACCTGCTGCTAAGGCGTCCGGTGCCTCCTCCCCAAAAAAAACGCGCAGGTCTGAAGCCACGGGTGTGAAGGCGCGTGAGCCGCCGCAATACTACCTATTACTGAGCTTTTTTTATCTCAGGCCGCGACCCCTATTGCCCGCCCCCCGACAACGCTCTTTATCCCCCGCCCGCACCAACAGTCGTACCCGCGTCACCTTGCGGGGGTGCAGGTTGTTGACGCGGGCGAGAGCGCGGGTGACCCACTAATGTATGCCGTCAGTGGCCAAAACCGCATCTTTCATGATAGGTAAGTGGCTCGCGGGTCTTGTTTCGGGGCTCATTCCGTTTTGCAGGAATCGCGCCCTGGCTGCTTTCAAGAGCAAGCCCGGGGCTGACCTTATCTTCAGCCGCGACGAGGACGAGGTCTTCGGGTTCCTTGCAGAGGGCGTTGACAGCAAGGAAGTTGAGGGCAAAGTGAATGTAAAGTAGGGCATACAATGTATTGGCGTGCAGTATTATAACGTACCTCGGAAGTCTTTGTGAAAATATTTGAGTTGAAACTTAAAAGAAAGAGGGTGAAAAAATAGATACATTGATTTTGACTCAATCATGGATATGAATGGCAAGAGTACGCTAAGAAAGAAAAAATTGCAAAAAAATTGCCTAGCCATTGGGTCGAACAAAAGACCCAATGGTTCAGGGTTTGAGATGTTGAGTTGCTTAGATATCACTATCTATACAAATCCGCGCCTCAAACCGCTGAGCCATTGGGTCGAAAGCTCAACGGCATTTGATGGGCTAAGGCGTGGTGTTTTTGACAGAACCTGTCAAGAAGTCAAGAAGTCACGGCATGTTTGTTTATAGCGCGCCGACACGTTCCTTCCTTCCTGCACCTTCCAACTCACACGCCGATGCCGAAGACACTGTCCACTCACGCCACACGCAATCCCACGCGTGCTGTGCAACAGCCGCGTCAACGCGTCAAGTCGTCTGCCAGTAAAAACACGCAAGCCCTCGCTGCCGCTAACCGTGGCGCGAAATCGCGCGCTCTCGAAGACGATATCGAAGAATTCTACATGGAGTTTCAGGAGAAAGTCGCAGCCCTAGCTATCAAGCACAACCGGAAGCAACTGTACATCAAGAAACGCCTCAGCAACGGCGCGCAATTCAAGCAGAGGCGCGCCGCCAGCATCAGAAATGCAATTATGCACGACCTATGCAAGAAGGCGAAAGAAGGTAAGTCCTGCGTTTTTGTCTCCTACTTGTTCCATTACTTACTTACTCCCTTTATTCAGCCAGAGAAGACGGCAGCCTCCCCACTATCCGCGACAACCTTTCCAAGGAGGAATACCTTGAAATCAAGGAGAATTTGACCTCCGCCGAATGCGCGTGCCTGATGAAGCAGCTCACAGAGCATCAGGCATACAAGCACCGCGGCATTCGCGCGACGAACAAATCCTTGGCCATGGACGCAATGCAAACCGCAAATCGAATTGGTGATGTGGTACGTGGTATAAAAAACCTTGTCTGGGTCACTTTTATCTGACATGTCCTCTCCTCAGCTCGAAGACCTCTTCGAACGAACTGGCGTGCGCGCGTTCGCCATCTTCAGCCGTGGAAGCCCAGAGGACCCCGCTGCGCCACACATCATTGACTCCGATGATGCGCGCCAGTTTTTCCAGCGCTCATTCGGGAAGTCGTTCGTTGACTTCGTTCTCAAGTTTGAGCACTGGTCTTGCACGCAAGACACAGGTGAGTTGATACACAAGCATAAAGGCCCGCTGCTGACACCATTGCGCAGAGGTCAAGGACTCCGATGATGTCCAGAGCGTGCGGAAGCAAATCGTGATGCTAATTCTCGAGGGCTTGCGTTCGTTTTCTCCTTTTATCACTTCAATCCCTAACTCAATGGATTCCATAGGCAAAATAAAAAACAAGAAGATCGACATGGACTATGTCAATTACAAGGTGGACATCAGGCATAAGCATGGCGTGGAGCTGGCTGGGTGGCCAGAAGGGACCCCCTTCGTGCGCCCGGTAAAGCTTAGCGCGGAGCAAGCTCGCAAGATCCGCGATGGCCTCAAGAGTGGCACCATCCGCTGGGTTGCGCTCACGAAAACCCAGCGCAAAGAACTCGCCGAGGAGATCGACGGGCTTCTCGCGGAGGGGCCGCTGAAGCCCCGCAAGGAGCGCAGCGACAAGGGGAAGACGCGCAAAGGCGCCGGCAGCGACTCTGAGTCGGAATCAGAGGAGGAGGAGGGCGGGAGTGGGAATGAGGGGGACGAAGACGACGACGGTGAGGGTGAGGAGGAGGAGGAGGAGGAGGAGGAGGTTCGCCCCGCCCGCAAATCCACCACGGCCACTAAAACCACGAGCCGCAAGTCCGCCCCGACCACCACCCCCGCAGCTGCGCGCAAGTCCTCCCCGACCGCTACCGCTGCTGTTGCGCACATGCTCACAGCACCCAACACCACCTCCGCGCGCGCGCCCGTAGCGCCTTGCTCTGCTGCACCTGCTGACTCACCGTCCGACACCCTCACTCCTGCGCTCACGCCGGCACCTTGCGCCGCCAACCCCACCCTTGCGCAGTCGCCCGCCGTCGCAAGAACCCCCTTCGCACCAGGGACTATTCTGGACCCCGAGACCACTGCTGCAAGCGCAAACGCCGGGGGCACGAACTCCGGTGCTGTCGACCTCTTCAACTTCGACTACAGTACCCTGGACTATACGCTTTCAAGCCTCACGTATGGATCCACGAGCGGGGGGCTCGCAGACACCAACAACGGGGCCGAATTCCCCCAGCTCATCGGCGCCGACCTTGGCGGCTTCCAGCAGTCGTACGGGATGCCACCCCTCCCCGACTCCTTCTTGAACAACGGTGCGTACAGCGGGGACCAGTTTTATGGCACGCCGCACCTTCCAGATGCCGGCCTCCAGCATGTGGGGGCCAACGGCGTCCAAGTCGGCAGCGACGACTTGCGCGCTGCCGTCAGCGTGGCGTTTGCGGGCACAAACAACGACCCGGTGCCTGCGAACGCAGGCCTTGCAGATGCCACAAACACGACAGCGAGCGCGCAAGGGAAGAGGAGACGCAGCGCCGGGGACAAAGACGACGCGCGCCCCCCCCCCCAAGAAACGTGCCAAGACCGCGAAGGGCGCCACTGGCGGCGATGCACCGAAGTGCGAAACCAAGCAGCGAGCCCCCGACGCAGAGCCTGGCACGAAGGCCCGCGCAAATAAGAAGAAGAAAACCACTGCTGCATGAGCGGCAATGGCTTGATCTGCGCCCGCCGTGCACGCCCCGCGCGCCGCCCCTACCTCTATCCTGGCTCATGGCTACATACAAGAAGTCCCCCCACTCCCCATAACATTTATTTATGCTCTTTACGCTCCAATTTTATTTATTTCGTGACTTTGAAATGCTTGAAATGCGATATTTGACAATATGGTCAGCAATTGGATGAAGTGGGGTGTTCCAGTGTGCAGTCTTTGTCTCCGGGATATACCCCCAATTTTTCCACGAATTTACGGTTATTTTTGAGTCAGGAACGCGCGACTTTGGCGCGGGCGGCGGGGTTTTGATGGGATTGATGTGAAGCTCCGGAGAGCGCGCCCGCGCACGTCGCCGCCCATCTTTGATGGCAGCGACGACGCCTTTGATGGGATGGCGTGTGCGCGCCGCCCTCCGCCTAAACACTCATTTTTAGCAGTATTTTGTAGCCCTCTAATTAGAGGGAATTATCGTGTAACTACGGGGTACACGCTATATACGCCGGAGGCCCTCTAATTAGAAGGGGAGACCCAATGGTTCTCCTCCTCTAGTTAGAGGGGTTGTTTGGGCTATATAGGTGAATAGACCTATTCCTAATGCTTAATAGACCCGAAAAGGACGACCCCGACAACGCAAAATTCAATTACCATGTTTCCGCTGTACGCATTCGCTCCGAGCATTGCGTCGGTTTTGTTAAAGGACGCTGGTCATCCCTTAAAGGATTGCGTGTTGCAATCAATGGAGAGAAGGGTCTGCAATATGCCTCCCTGTGGATCGTGGCCTGCATTAATCTTCACTCTTTTGCAATGAAGCACGAAGATGGTAATTTTATTTCTCGAGATCATTTCTATAAAAAGGGGAGGAAGTATCGTAAGAAGCAGAGGAAGTTGGAAAAAGAATGGCGAGCAGAAAGACAACGGGTGGCCAACGAGGAGGAAGAGGAACTTGATGCAGATGACGACACGGGGTTACTGGAAGGGAAAATAAGAGGGAGGAGCTGAAGGAGAAATTATTCGAGTATATAGAAATGGTGGAGTAGTTGAATCGAAAAGGGTATGAGTATTTATTTCCCGAGTTCAGTAGCGGAATGCAGGGTCAATGAGGTTATCGGGAGGAGGGCCACCATATGCTGGAGCTCCAGCGCCGTAAGGATTGGTGGGCGCAGGTGCGGGCGGCAGCTGGCGCTGGCGCATCGCCTCAAGCTGCATCTGACGCTCCATCATGACCAGCTCATGCTGGCGCTGCGCCTCGGCTTCGCGCTGCTGATGTTGCAGTCGTGCCATCTCAAGCGAGTTCTTGGCGTCGTATTTTGCGGTGGCACGGGCGGTCTTCTGCTTCTCCTTGATGTCGGTGAGTTTGATTCGCTGTGAACGGTCCTGAGATGCCATTTCCTCGATGCGCTCATGCATGGTCTTGCGCTTGGCACCACGGGCACTGGGGAGCACAGAAACCGGCTCTCCTTTGACCTTCGGTGCGGGCGTGATCGGATGCAACGGAGAGGACGAAATGCTGGATTTTTCCTCGTCCATGTCGTCCTTGCGGGCAGCGCCACGACGCGGAGGAGAGGAATCGCTCCACCCAGAGAACTTGGACTCGTCATCAGAGCTCGAGTCGGTATTAATCGAGATAGGGCCGTCGTGTGCCTGAAATTAAATTGGACATTGGATTAGCGACGAAATAACAAAGAGAGCAGTGCGTACAGTCCCATCACGGTCGAGAACACCTAGATCAACTCGTGTCCCACTGTGCGCAACTGCAGAGCGATTTACGATGGGGCTGGAACCCATCAATGTGTTCATGCGCTTATACCAAGGGAATTTTTTAATAATTGCATTTTACAACGAATGAATTAGTGAAAGAAAGGTCGCAAAAGTAACATAAACTCACCCCACGCATTTGCGATCTTCGTGCCCGCGGTAATATCCTCCTCTTTTCCGTCCATCACGAGGCCGTGCCCGGTAGTACCGAGGGCTCTGTGGTGAGTCTGGTAATTTGATTTAAGGCTAGTAGTGGGACAGAATTAGATATGCACATAACGAGAACATGGGGACTCACCTGGAGATCCTATTTTTGACAACAGCGGCGAGTTCGGGGAGGTCCTCCTCCGTGTAGTTCTCGCTCGTGCCATCTGCGATGCCGAAGAAGTCCGATGCCAGATCGGTGTACAGTTCAATGGGCTTCTTTCCGCCAGTCGGGACGGGCTCGGACTGTCCTTTATCAAAGCCAAAGGACTGCTTGTACAGCGCCTTAGCCTCAATCAAGGTGAATAATTCATCAGTTAGATGATGGTACTCTGTTTTTGTCCATCTGCGGAGATATGAGGGAGGAATGCGAACAGATGGAGAAACTCACTGAACAGTCGCGGGTTTACGTGTCTTCTTTTCCTCCTCGGCTTTTTTGCGACCTCTTCCGCGATTTTCCTTCCCGCGGCTGTCAGCTTTTGACGCGTTCCGGGCGGGCTTCTTGTCCTTCTTGGACTTCGCCGCCAGCAGGTGCGCCTGGAGGACACTTTTGGTGGACATTGGGACAGCGGATGAGCGATACAAGACGCGACGAAACGGGCGAGGTGGAAGCAGACGCGACGTGGAGGGTAATTCAAACTCCGCTGTTGTGCCCGAAATCAGCCGAAATCAGACGGCCGAGTCACACCGTGACTTCACGCGAAATTCGGTTTGAAATCAAGTCGAAATCTACGTCGAAATCAGCCTGAAATCTCTACTGTGTAACACCCTAATGTCTATTCTAGAAAAACCAATCCTCCATCTCTCGACTCCCGGATCTATAGCTACTCCACGTCATCGGATATAATTGCCTTCTCGATGTTCCCACTCGTAATATTGCTCTTATCGCACAAACTCCGGAACAGGCTCTCGTTTCGGTTAAACAGGTTCAGCGGGGTGTCAAATTCCTATGAAAAACGAAGATCAGGCGAATCATGGCACGGATACAACAAATACACGAATTTGACTTACTGCTATCTTCCCAGCGTCGAGGACTGTACACGCCCCCACTGTTAGCAATTGCGATGGTCGACTGACTTGGGGCAAGACTCACCAAGAATCCGGTTATACGATATGATCGTGCGCAGTCGGTCTGTAAGCCAAAAAGAAAAAGAAAACCAACCAAAGAGACGGGACGCACGCGCAATGCATATCAAAGTCCGATGTTTGAACTGCGTCTGGATCATGCGCTGGATCTTATTATCTGTCTCCAGATCGACAGACGCCCTGTTGTGCTACAGTTGTTCCATCAGCCAAACACGCAGAACGAGCTCGCGTTCAGTGCAATGGGATTTACATACGTCGCCTCGTCGAGGATGACCACGCGCGAGTCTTTGACCAGTGCGCATGCGAGACTGAGGAGACTCTGCTCGCCGTCGTCCAGGTTCAGGGAGGGTTAGCGAGCGAAACAAAATAAATAGCGGAAATGAATAGGTGAGAGAGCTAGCGGAGAGAAAGGACAAAGAGAGGTAGAGAAATGGTAGTAATGAAAAGAAAAAGAGGGTCAGAGGGGAGAAGAATGGGGAGGAGGAAAGGGCGTAGCACCTGCATCCCCACCGACATTGAATAATCTGAATAATAACGTAGACACGGGACGCCCAGGATAAGATTAATAGAGCTTCGCAGCCAGAGAAACCGATAAGGGCTCGGCAAAGATCCTGTAGTACGCACCGAATAATGAAGAATGGGAGCGCACAATGAATGTGGCATAAAAAAAAATGTCGGTACACTGCTCCCAGATCGAAGATGTACTCGGAACAATGAAAAATAGGGCAGGATAAACGAGGGACGAGAATCAGGGTGAAATAACAACGACACTCGGGGTAAAAGAAAACCCTCTCCGCACACGAATGAATTCAATAGAAGTAAAAAACGCACTTTGCACTCTGTGAATGCTGGATCTTCCTAATCAATCCCTCTCAGCTCTTGCGTGCGGATGCGGAAGAGCCTTGCGACCCTCGTAGCAGAAGTATTTGACGACGCGCATGGAGGCTGGTGGGAAATAACATTAGCATGAAGAGAGAGAAAATAAATAAAATGGGCGCGGGAGGAAGTGAAGATATGATGTAAAGATAGTGTGGAGGAAGGGAGGGAGGGAAGATAAGATGGGTGTGTGCGATGGGTTGAGACAAGATTCGTAACGTCCGGTATTGGAAGAGTGATACAGAGAAGAAAAGATCGAGTCGAATCGAATCAGCACGAGTCGAGTCGAATCGGCAGGAGTGCGGGAAGTGCCGGAAACGAGAATATAGAAAGGAAGATGAGAGGACGCACCAACAACCTCCAACACCCTCCCCGCCCTCTCGTCCGTCCACTTCAGACTTCCATGCCGGAGCGCGAATTGATGCGCCATGACGCGTTCCTGGAGCGGAATGATGAGGAGGAAGAGCGCGAAGCCGGCTAGGGTGGAGGGGCCGAGCTGGTTGAGTCGTCAGCAATTGGGGTAAAGGGGATTAGGGAAAGAGGGAATTGGGGTAAAAGACTGGGGAAGGAAGGGAGGACGCGAACGCACTTCCACCAACAGAATAATCAAACAGACCGTCGTTATTAGAATTGCGCTCAATCAGCATAGTCTCAAGTCTCACTAAAGAAAAAAAGAACTCTGTATCGGCGCGGTCCACGCGGCATGGAACCACTGCGCACACGAGTCCACCCTGCTCACGTCCATGCTGACATGGTTCAAGACGGCGCTGTTGAGCAGGCGGAGGCGCGCGGCGGGGGTGAGGTGCACGGCACGGCGGTACAGGGCGCCGGTGAGTGCGAGGACGCCGGTTATCATTGAGCGGAAGAAGAACTGAGGGTTAGAAAGAAGAACGGACAAGGAAAGTAAACCCAACGCACCTGATGCTGGCATATACTGGCGAGCACGATGACGATCAACAAGCCAAACACCATGCCGATGCCGTGCCCGATGTTCGCTGGCTCCACGCCCGCTGCCTTTGCCGCTGTGTGCGCCTTGGCGAAGTCGATGAGAGCCTTGACGAGGAGGGGGCCCATGAGCTGCGAGGTGTCTTGCACGACCTGCGGAAGTGTGAGTGAACAAGAATCGAAGGAAGGAGACGCAGAGGCACGCCCTTCCAAAACATAAGCCCCGGACGTCGTACAGAGTCCTTGGTCACCGACACAGCCACTGCCCAGATTCTGGGCAGTGGCTGTGTCTGCACGTGTATGAGTGCAAAGAGTGTACACTGCCACTGATTGAATTGATGCGGCTGGCCCTGACTGTACCCGGCTCTAATTTGGCGAGGAGTCACAGAAGCAAGACAAAGAGGTCTGACACATTGTGTGCTAATTCAATGAATGTATTTCACGACTTCTACGTTTGTGAGTAGTTCAGGATAAACCAGAATAAAAGATTTTCCACCAAAAATCAGGAGATAAACAAATCCTAGTACTTGACGTTACGCACGAGTACCGCCTTCATGCGAATGGGTCCCAACTAGCATTTCCAGCAGGCCCGACCATCAACAACCTGAATATGTCCTCCCTCAGCATCCTGGCTTTCAGGATCCGTGGGCGGGAAAAATCCAAAGACGGCGCACAACATTCCATGCACGTCCCGATGCTGAACGGCACCTCGGTTGACCTCCCTCTGACTGCGGACGTCCTCACCCACAGCATAGACTCGCGGACCAGGTCCATCACAGCCTGCGTGATGTGTGCTGTGCAGGTAATCGACCGCCGGCTCGCCCCGTTCCCAAACTCCATGAGCCCCAGGGGGTGTGCCTCCAAGCCCATCCGGTCCGCGTTTTCCCACGCCTGGCGCCAGATACTGTATCCATACCCTTGGGCATAAGGTCAGCCATCTGGTGAGGCGTTAGGGGAGTGAAGCGTTGACCTGAAGCATGCCCTTCATGTTGGCGGTGTCCATCAAGTCATTGCCGAACCTTTAGCTACCCAGGGGAACTTGGGCTTAGTTCTCTTTTGCTACATGTACAAACAAAGATTTAGTCATGCCAGATTGGTCATCACAGAAATAAAATCTAAAGAAAATGGGGCAAGGTGTAGAAATAAATCACATTGCCAGGATATATTTTTGAACTTAGCACCTGCTTGAATCCTCGGGTGCAAGCCAGTTTCATCCCTGGAACCCAAGATATTCTCTGAGTTCCATTTTATGGTAGCAGTCATTTCTGCTTTGTGTTCGGACCAGTATCCGAGATTAGTCATTTCAGCTTATCGATCGCAACCTGGAAGCTCGAGTTGGGTGTGAGTTGGGCCAGCCTGAGTCGGCATCGACTTTAGAATACTGTCACTGTGTTCAGACCCCCCCGTAGGCACAGGTCTGCCAGATCCTGATAGGCAGATGTGTAGGCAGACCAGTGTTCCGACCCTTGCCCATCCATCTGCCCATCCCTGCCAAGGTTGGTCTAGGTATTCCCACTGGATTAGGCACACATAGACTCACGTGGGCCAATGAGCCTAGCTAAGTCTAGTTAGCCAAATTCAAAATCTGACATGGTTTGTACCTGTCCAGCCATTCCAACCAACACCAACCTAGACCCAGGTCGGCCAAGGTTGACCAAGGTTGGCCAAGATAGACACACCACTGTCGGCGAAGATCTACCAAGGTGGGCAGGCTTTACCTTGGTAGGGATGCTAGACCAACGTTGGCCGATGCCTATTAGGGTAGACCAACGTCGGCTTGGGTGGGCAGTCCGTAGGCGGGGATCGGTGAAGGTGGGCACATCTGTGCCTATGGGGGGTCTGAATGCAGTGTGTACTACATATTTACCATATATTCATGTAAACCCGGACACAACCTTACTTACTCACAGCCACCATTATGTTACCTTTACCTTTTTTTTCTCTTAATTCCATCATCGTATACTCGAGTCTACTCCGAATACACAAGGACCCTACTACTTGTGTGCTTCCTCTGTTGGTGTTTCGCTCCTGGTCTCTGGAAGTATCAGGTGTATTTCCAGGCCAATGTGCAAATATCTCAACCCATTTGAAACATTGATCTCAGCCCAAACTGAATTCGTCAAGGTTCAGTTCAGAAGTCGAAGCCTGACTCAAGGGTCCAACCATTTAATTTTGTTTGCAGATGCAGGCAAATGAAGCTGAAAGGGTATATAAACGCTTTTGAACCTTTTACATAAAACAGTTTATAATTGGTATGTTGGTGGGCAGGTTCTTTGGGTGCATCTGGAGGATCAGACTGAGTTATCTGACCTAGTCTCCCTAGTCACCATATATCAAGATTATTTTTTTGAAGAATTTAGAGACGGCAAAAAATAACCTGATATATGGTCTGATTCCACTTGACACCGAAAGCGTAGGTCAGGCTTCCCGATTAGGCCATTCCTAATTGGGAAACCCTCTACTCGGACTCAGCGGGCGATAAAGGTCGCACCTTGGATGCGAGGAGACGTGTATGTGATTCAAATAGTTTTCTTCTCAAAGATCTCCCTCAAGTCTAAATTCGACCGCACCGCGCACCTTTCTGCAGTTCAATATTGTGGCTGTGCATGAAATTCGCACGATAAGAATTTGTGTTTCTCAAGGTACCAGGATGAAATAAAATGAAGGGAACCTCTAGAATAATGGTCAGATATCCCCTCATGGTGCTCAGATACTTTACAGGACATTCAGTCCCAGATTGAGCAGAACACAAAAGATGCGGCGGAAGGTCGACCTCCAGCCATCACCTGACAACTAAAACTAGACTATATCTGACCATAATAAAGTCACAGATAGGATCCTAACCCCAAAAACTGTTTACAACCAGCTTTCGAACTGTTTGTGCCCACCCACGAACTAAGTCGAAATAAAAAGAGGTTTTAACTGTTTCAAAATGTTCTCAAATGGAAATGATGGAGCCTTAGCCTGAGCAGTGTACGACCCACAAAAGAACTCTTCCAAACAATATGTTCAAGAGTAAAGCTGTTTGAGAATGGCGTAAGCTCCCCCCACCTCTGTAGACGGGCACCGGTATACAATACATATTTGTATTAGACAATGGTTGTTAGTATTCCACTTTGTGTAAAAGACATTATGTCCAACCCAATTATTTTAAGCTCTTCCAATTGTTGAACCAAAAGTTGGTATAGTGGGGATTTTGTGGAAGTGTGGACCCCCCTTAACCTAAAGTTTCGGCCCCCGCCTCGAAGAGGCCCAATCCCAAGTCATTCATAAAGATGCTGAAAAAGTCGGGCATGTGCGCGGGTTCGGCGCCGAGGTCGATGCACGCCATGAAGGGTTTATGAAGCTGCGGGGACCGAAGGAGGTCGAAGTGGAGGATGAAGCACGCTTGGATGTGCGTGTTTAGGAGCCTCTTTCAACACAGATTTTGCACGAGCCTGCCAAGCCCAGACCCGTCCACCTCGCTGCAGCCCTTTTGTGTTCCGGCCTGAGCAGAAAGAACCTTAGCTTTCTTTGTTTTGATGGCTGAGCTTTGGATAATACATCAATAATGTACTGTAGACGAGGAGGCGGTTCAGATCTTGAAGATAAACTGGACTTGCCCTCGCTGTGGATAAAATCCTGCAGTGCACGGTGCACCAACAATGAATTGAAATACCCCCATGTACGCGGAAGGACCCCGTTCGACTCGGGGACGGGGCATGCGTTCGCAGCAATTCAAATTTCTTTTTTCTCCATTGAACTTTTGTTCATTCATCGGAACTTGACCAACCTTGTCTGTAGGGAATTCAGGCCCCGCGGTGTACAGTGCACATTTGCTAAAAATGGGATGTGCGGGAACATCCTCGTTCGGCTCGGGGGCGGAACATAAGTTCCTTGCGTGTTTTTGTTGGTACTGTTCCGCGTAATAAATCGGACATGCATTTCGGGCACAATAAAGTTCCTCAGTGCACGTCCGCTCCCAGTGGTTGACACAGCAAGGGATCATGTGGAAGCACCCCGCTCGACTCGGGGGCGGACCATTGCCTTTTTCTTCTGTGTTCACGCTTGACTACTCACTTGGATTCAGACAATTTATTCAAGGCTAGTTCGTAGCGCGGTGGTTGTTTTGTCGGTTCAACTTTGGGCAATGGATCACCGCTGTACGCGAGAAGGCGGTTCAGATGTCGACGATTAATTGAGCTTGCGTTCACTGTAAATAAAGTCCTGCAGTGCACGGCGCACATCCGCCAAAAATATTTGAATGGTAGCGATCTATGCGGAAAGACCTTGTTTGACTCGGGGGTGGAACATGACTTGTCGAGTGGATTTTTATTTGAGAAATCTTCGTACAACCCTGGATCTGGGCTTCAAATACTTGCAGATGGATTGATTTTGTGTTGTGGGTTGAACAGGTCCCGCGGTGCACGGCACACGCCTGCCATAAATAACAGAGCCTTAAACATGTATGCGGAAGGACCCCGTTCGACTCGGGGCGGGATATGTCGCGAGCAGTCAATTTTTTTTTTCTTGTCGCCTTTTCATTTATGCTTACCTACGCACCTCGAGTTATGGAGAATGTATGTCACTGTTGTAGAATATTTTTGTCTCGGTCGAATTTTCATTCATTCATTCATAATTACCTCGCGTCGACTGGCTTTGTTTTGGGGATAGAACAAGGTCCCGCAGTGCGTGGTGCACGTCTGCCATAAATGCAATGTTTTTCGGATATATGCGGAAGCACCCCGTTCGACTCGGGGGCGGCCCATTCCTCTTTTTCTTCCGTTGAATTTTTGTTCACGCTTGAGTATTCACCTGGATTCAGACAATTTATTTATTGCTGGTTTGTAGCGCGTTTTTTGTTCTGATGGTTCAACTGTGAATTGGGCAATGATCACCACTGTATGCGAGAAGGCGGTTCAGATGTCGACAATTAATTGAGCTTGCGTTCACTGTACCATCCCCCCCTAGAACTCGGACACCTAAGAAAGATTGGTCGATATGATTTTATGCAAGGGTTTTAGGCCCAAGCCGAGTCGGTAGATCTTTATTAATTTGTCTTTTACCTTGATATTAAATTTTATTTCATGAGAAACAGGCAAGAATTGGGCAAACGACGTCTTTTTTCGGACGTCTAGGTAACAAATTCTGATTACCGGCCTCGTATATAACTACCTTGGGGTCGCAGCAGCTCCGAAGTTCATAGGGTGAGGCAGTTCAACAGGGACTATGGTATACATGAAGGAGTGGCCAAGGCAACATCAAGGTGGTCGACAGCAGCATGTAATTTCTTACCATCATTTCTGACAATTGAGAGAACAATTTGGCAGGCATGCCCTGATTTCTCGGTCCATTGTGATGGCTACAAGTCAGCTATGCGTCTGAATTTTTACATGGGCACTTTTATGATGTCAAGGTACCTTTTAGATGTGTTCGAGAGGCAATATGGCTCTAAGCAGAGAGCCCAAAACCTTAAAATACGCAAAATTGGCGAAACTCACCCAAGTTGTCAACTTTCCCAGTGATACATATCCTTTGGACATGGGATTTCAAGAATTTTGCTCTGTATATCTCTAGGGGGTCTCCTAAAGTCTATTTTAAGCCAACAATATCAGAAATTGATCCATTATTGGACGAGAAATCTTTGGTTGTCCGAGTTCCAGGTTTGTCCGGAGCGGTGGGGGGGGGATAGTAAACAAAGTCCTGGAGTGCACGGCGCACATCCATCAAAAATATTTGAATGGTAGCGATGTATGCGGAAAGACCTCGTTCGACTTGAGGCTGGAACATGACTTGTCGAGTAGATTTTTATTTGATAAATCTTCTCTCGAGCGGCGATTCAAGACGGGTTGTATCCGTGGCACAGAAGAGGGTGATTGGGAGGGCTCGGGCGTATGTGCAGACTGGATAGGTGGAGCATTTTACGAGCAGCTCGCGGGAGTTCTTCTCATGTCGTATCATACGCGCACCCCAAAACCAAGGTATGGTAGTCGTGGCAGAGGAGTGTTACACCTCCACCTAAATGTGCCATCTGTTTGTAAAAATGAATAAAAGATGGGTCGGGACCACTTATCTTTGGAATCCCGAGGAAAAAATTCAACGCTCAGGCTCCCCACCTACGTCGCTACACTTAGACCCAGTGCATGTGTGAATTTACGCCTCACATCACGCTAATCAATGACAACAGAAGGCGAGTCAGTGCCACTTCGGCCACCCTGAACTGCTTTGGTGGAGGCGCACGATATATGCTGAGGTTGCGCTGGGCCCTGTCGATATCATTCGGCCAATTTCTGCGAGATCACTTCGCCTTGCCCTTAATTTGATTCCATGCGAATCGGTGACTCGGGTTTTTTTATGCATTTGGATCTCACCTCACTTTCATGCTCTCAATCTTCGTCGCAGCGCGCAACTTTTCAGGGCCCATCAGCGTGTGCCATGGACTGAATGTGTTCCGGCCGGTTCGGTTCGGCTCATAACGATTTGCAGCCGGGCATCCAGCTGCGCATCGCCTAAATACCAATTCAGAGATAACCACGTTGAAGCGTACTGTTCATCCGAGGGCAAGAGCAGATCTCCTTGTTATTTGGGAACAATCGCGAGTCATAATACCACATTGTAAGTTGTGGCGGGATGGCAAGAAATTGGGTTGCAGCCGCGGTGGGAGGAGCTGTCAACATTTAAATGTTGGTGATTGGGGAATATTTAAGGCAGGCTACGCAACTCCGGTAACTGAGCCCAGTGCTGGGAGCAGAGGCCAACAGTGGCGGGATATATCCAAGGACCATTTGAGTGGATCACGGCACCAATAATAAAATTAACTGAATCGTACCCAGATGGAACTCAACATCCACTGTCAGAATACGCAGGGCTGCGAGCAGAGAGGTTATAGATTGAGCAGGACTGTAAGGTCCGCAGTTGATTTGGACAAACGAGCTTGAGCTGTCGAGAAATTGAACACTAAATTGAGACCAGGCTTTGAACTGGGCCGAAACTTTCAGTATTTTTGCGTCGTTGATAGAAACAGGTTTTGTATGCTGTTGATTTGACCCCGGACAGAAAGCAGCTCAGCTTGATATACTTTAGTAAGATGGCAAGGTCTTGGCCCGATGAATGCATAGAACCAGGTGAATACATAGCTCAGAATGAGTGGGCCAGGGAATTGGGAGTGGGATCAAAAGAGGTGCAGAACACGGCGCTTGAGGGCGGATGTATACAGCACTCGCGTCCGCAGGTGATGAATGAGATCCGGGCAAGATGGGAAACATCTCCCGGTTGTGCATTAAAGCTGTGGAATCATGAGACCAGACTGCTCGTCTCAAAGACCCCGGAATGGATTAGATCCAAGAGCTTTTTACCATTGCGGCGCAGTTGGACGATTGTTAATTTCGGGCATGGTGAGAATATTAATGTCGAACGGAGAGAGATCAAGATCTTCGACTGCTGCGGCCATTGCGGCGCAGCATTTCATGGGTTTTTTGAGTCTTGAAATGTGGCGGAGGAACAGAGAAGAACAGGGGAGTTAACCCGTATGGGGATGCAATCAAAGAGTTACAAAGAATCGCCGAGGTAGTGGTTAAAGAACGGTTAATGGGTTAAAATACTTGGTCAACCGAAGCGAGTGACTGTGGGTTTGTGCTGTTGTTGAAATTTATTGCACGGACCTTGACTGCTGCGGCAAAGTCTCCCTAACATGAACCAGAGGTCAGCTGAGGATCTCAATGGGGATGGGTCGAGGCAGCTCCGTGCAAAAAAATGAAAAAATGGAGCACGAAACCAGAGCAAGATGAAAGGATATCAGCAAGAGGTGGGCGGATCACAGATCGCGGATATCTTCCCACGACCACCCACTCCCCCCCCCCCCCAAATAAGGCAACTCTTGGTAAGCGGCATCATTGCCGGCATGCACGCTCATTTCACCCAGCCTCGCTTGGCATGGACTGTAAATTATGGTGGTGGGATATTACCAGCGTACTTCAATCTTATTTCTAGTAGCGATATCAAATATTTTCGGAGGTGTTCAAACTTGCCATCATTCGTGGCACGTGCACACATCAATGTCCGTGATCCAGAGATCACCCAACTCTTGGATATCAGATAAATGGAGAAGAGTACAAACATTTACAAAGAATCGCGAAGCATTTCGTTAAAGAACGGTTAATCCTCAACATGATATTCTGCTGTGTCCACTATTTCAGCCGTAATGTGGCTGGTATGATTCCATCTTCCCTTATACCCTCTTCAGCCGTTCTGGGGGATAAATTTTCAAGAGCTCCCTTGAGCAAATCGACCTCGGCTAACCATGTGTCCCGTAGACCGTTCCAATGCTCGTACTCGTCAGTTCCAGCTTCTTCAAGCTGCTGCAGATTTGCGAGCTCGCCGTTGATCGTTACTGCAAACCTAGACAGGAACTCCGCCACTCCGTTAAGGACATCTGCCTCTGAATCCTGCTCAACAAAGTTGAGGCTGATGTCCGGCTTCGCCCTTTCCCCTGCTCGTGCAACGGCATCTCCGAGACGAACCATGATCGTGGCCTTAACTCCTGGGACAGATTCTGAACATGATACACGAGCCGCGAATAAAACACCATCGACACCGTACACTCCAGCAGTTTTGACATGCGCAATATGTTGTGGGGAGTCGAGAAATCGATTCTATCCCAGTATTTGCAAGCGCTATGAACATCGTCGCAAGAGCCTGTTCGTCTCCCAACTTAACGGCTTCCGCCGCATCTGCATCCCACACACGTGAAAGCACAATCAAAAATCGGATGGCCTCTTCGCCGTTATTGGGCGTCGGGTATTGTGCAAGCCAGCCGGGTAAATCCTGCGAGATGATCGATCTCTACCTCACAGTTTTTCACCCAAGATACTGTAATACGTGGTACCGCTTCGTGCAAAGCTGGGCCACACAGATCCTCTTCTAGAATTGGTCCCAATTTATCGTCAGAGAACCATGGTCTGCATGAAAGAAAACACGGAGAACAAGCCTTCTGATTCGTGAGCGGAATGAATGGGCCCAGGACTGGAAGGCACAGGGAAGGACGACAAGATCATACGAAACGAGGCAGCACTGGGCTTGCCGTGAATAAGACGACAAATAAAGAGGACTAGTAGCAAGTAGCCTATGAGACGAAGAACTGGGCGTTGCACATCGTGAAGCCATTCGAGGGTGGCGTAAACCCATTCAACATCCTGGTTTTCAGACCGTATTCCCAAAAAATACCATTCCTCCACTTTCACAAACTGCAGAACCGAAATCATCGCTGTCATAGGAAGACGGCTTGTAGCGCACAAACGATATGCGGCATTCCTACATCAATTGTCCTCCCCAATATAATTGTACAATCGCGCCGTTTGCGAAAATTGGGCAAGCTTGGTGAGAATGTCGTCCGCAATTTGGACATCCCAGGGCCGCTCAAAACGTTTCGCCAGGTTCTCAAATAATAGTGACAGTATATAGCCACTGAGACAAATTTCAGTGGTGAAATGGTTAGGAAATTTGCATTGCTCTTACCTCTTGTGCAGAATGGATCGGTCATGAGCCATCGTCGGGGAGAAGAACGAATTCACAGAAAACAAGAAGTCTGCTAGGAGGAATTCTTCGAGGGAGGAATCATGAACATTGAAAGGAGAATAGCTTTCAAATGCTGTTCTGGGAGATCCTGGGCAGCGGTGAACCGGAGAGCCCGCTGGGTCATAATATCGTGAACTCGCTCCTGTTCCATCGCGACTTCTTCCGAACGTAGAGGCCTGGAGAGCCGAAAGAAGCTGATGATCGTCCGCAAGTCATCAGTGGCATTCCGAAGCACAGTTGGCTCGAAAGTCCACAGGTCAAATGTACGCTGCGGCGTGTCAATGACCATCTCAGGGACCGATGGCTTTGGCATAGACAGTCGCCCCATCACCCATACCCTCATGCACGTCACGGCCATTGAAGCACGACTCAAAAGCATCGGCCAGGCGCTTCAATCGGGCGACACAACAGCAGAGATGATCATCGTGACATACAAAGTAAATCCCAGAGTTGTCAGTCCGAGCACAATTCCTGCGATGGCTCGGTGTATGGCCCATAGGTAGATGGCCAATTCGGCGGCGAACAGTAACAGCGATAATAACTGGAGCAAGAGTGGAAACATCTGCATAACAACGTCAGGTTTCCAGCGGCGCAGGCCATCGAATTTCCGCTGTCGTTCGAGCCCACGCTCTTCCATGGTTCCCCTTTCACCCACCGAATCATAGTGTAAGAGCCACTGTTTCCCGAGAACCGCCAGAAGCGAGAAGTGTGGAAAAGAGGCTGGAATATAACAGGCTCTGTGCAATGATGACAATTGTGGTAGGCCTAGTTGGCAGGGACACAAGGACAGCACCATTAATGTTCTGCACCAGAAGCCCTTCTGGAAGGGCTTGAGTCTCTGGATCCGGCTGAAGCTCCGGTTGAATTTGAATGATAAAGGCCGAGCTGACAGCAGAGAAAAGACATGCCTGGAATAACAGATGAATAAATGATATAGGCGTCAAAGATACGAGTAGGTACAAAATGAGGGATATATCCAAGTCATTTCCATATTTTCCCTGAAATTCCTTGTCAAACTCATCAGCGAGGGTCTTGTATGAAGTTCAAAAAGCAGTCTTCTTGTCGGTGGACTGTGGCTGCTGTTTGAGCGCTTCAACTGCCGTGGTCAATGTCGTGGCAGCAGAGCCATCCTTGGGAAGCCCGCGGATCGTGGATCCTTGGGCGAGACGTGTGGTACATAATTAAATATTCTGTTGAGAGAATGAGATAACCATGTCCGATGAAAGCCCAGATTCTACGGAAAAATGATCCGAAGGGCAAAATCGCATTATTTCGGGCCCTACTATGCGCTTCTCAAGTTCTATGATCCTTCCGCACACTACATGCGTCCGTCACTCAAGATTCTGTGAGCAGCGCTCCAGTCGGCGCGATGCTTCGACTCAAGCTGCTCTCTACTTCCGAGATTTCGACGACTGAGTACTGACTGGGAGAATCATACTACGGCGGGAATGGTATCCCACATCCACAACTTCTGGAGGTGTGGCCCACTCAAACGGCCCCGAGTTCGCGAGGGGTCGTAAGTTGCCATATGGACTTTCTCGCAGTGGTACGGACAAGCGGAGAGCATTCAGATTTGTTGCTGTCAGTCAGTGGCGGCCAGTGACCACAGCGACGTTCGGAAAGCGGCCGTTCTGTTCCAACATGGACCCCTGCAGCTCGCGGTTCAATTATAGCAGACCCAATCATTCTGCTCCTGAGGGCCGGCCAAAATTCGGCTTGTGCCATCATTTGGAAAACTCTATTACTCCTTCTGCTCCATCTACATGAGTCTTTCACATGTGACACTCTGCTGAGACAGCTTCTGAGATAGGCTATGCAGGTACTTGAGAAATGTATGGTCAATTGTCTATCGTGGACATAAAACTCCGTCCACCCTGTCAATCCTGTTTTGAGCCAAAACAACGCTACAGGTCCGAAGTTCCCAACACCTGTCTACGAGAAACTAACATAATCCACTTGGCACCGGCACCGGCAACTTCCGGTCATGTCAAATTGCCCAAAATATGCATCTGGAGCATTGTCGACGGGTCCAACTCGGACGGGCTATCCAATATTCATGTTGAGGCACTTGTTATAATCTTCTGCAGGCTCATTTTAGATTTTTGGTGTAACCACTCCCGCCCGGCAACGGGGAGCAAATTTTCCAGATAATCTTGGTGTCTGGGTGACTACGCAGTTTTAGAACCCGCAGCCCTCGTGGCCCAGCCTCCCAGGTGCATTCATAAATCAATGTCCAGGACAATCAACCTCCGCCACTTTAATGGGTTATGAATCGGTGGTGGATACAATGCGGAAGTTCAGCCTGTCGTCAATGGTCATGCGGAGAGCCTATTATAATCTTCTTGCTCTCATTTGTGCTCAATTCCGACATTCTGGGGGGCAGCCTCGAGCCATACATTGGAGAGCATCAAGATCAAGGACAGCTCCCAGGGCTGCCCCTCCCAGGTCCGTAGTTAGTTCTATTACTTGGGCCGCATCCCTCAAGGTCCCTTATTCTTAAGCCATTACATCCCTACTACCGGGACTAGCAACTCCCGGTCATGTCAAAGAGCCGTAAGGGCCTTGGGACATTACAAGGGCGAATGTCCCACCTGTCGTCACGGTAAGAACCCATTAGAATGTTCCGCATGCTCTCATTGATGCCTAATTTCGGTTTCAGGGCGGCAGCCGCCGGTCATGGTTGAGCAGGTTTGCAGACTCCACTGTACATGTGGTCCCCCCGAGCATGCACCTCAGCCTTCATAGCCATGGTTCGAATCTGCATCTGTCGAGATTCCAACCCCAATAACTTTTTTATTCTAGATGGCTGATCGCTCTGCATATATTTCTGGTGATCTGAGCTCTGAAATTGAGACGTGATGCATTTAGGACTTGTTGCCTTCAGCCGTAAACGGTTCCTGTAAAGTGAGTTGACACAGTTGGTCAAAACGCCACTGATCATGAGGAGCCTAGATTTCCAGGAGTCATTCCAGCTTCAAACCACCGCCGCTGGACCTCTCTACAACCTTAGGTCGAGTCCACGCGACTTGATCAACTGAGTACAGTATATTTATCACGAAAACTGTCCAGCACTCTACTGGCGCCGACATAGATATAAACGAGGCCTTTCGAGTGTTTTACTCCATCCCCACCAACCTCTCCTCGCATTTCAAATGTCTGGCCCTGGACCAAGGACTACATGGGAAGACCTGGCCAACCTCGGTTGGTCCAGACAGGCGGTGTACAATGCACTCAATGCGCTTCGGGGAAGAACCGTGGAAGGTCACCAAGACATAGCACTGAGGCACTTAACGAAGGCTTTGCGCTCAACTTGGGGTAGGATATCCTATTCGCTGGGACGAACATCGATTAATGACCTCGCTGCAGTTGGTTTTCACACGACGTCCTTGTGGGCCAGCCCCCACTCGCCAACGAAAGCGCAGAACACATCCAATCGTCCACGATCGTCTGGACACGCGACAACTTCCAGAACCTCGAGGATGTCGCGATCAATTGGACTGAGACATGGACCAACAGCACGAGTGCTTCGCTCTCGGTCTCGAATCGCGGTCGGTGTTGCTCGTTGCACATTCATGCCCCGCTGATGTTTTTAAGCCGGCGTCTCGTTGAGCCAAAGTATTTCGATCATGGGTGTCGCCGCTTCCGAATTTTTCATTCGACATTTTGAGTGAATCAAACGGTGAAGAGACTCAACAGAATAGTCGCCAGCTCTCCGCTACATGGGCCATTGTGTTGGTTCTTTCTCGCCACTATTGTGCAGCAGGGTACTAACCATTCGAGACAACAGTGTCAGGGCTGGAGAGACCGTCCATCTCGAACGCATCCGCACGATTAGGCCAGGTCAAGCGACTTACCACCAGGTCAGTACTTGTAAATCGTCGCGCCGACACTATATATTGAAGTCGCCGCCAGGACTACAATTTGTCTCCCAACTCTCTCATGGCCAGTGCGTATTAAGTTTAATTATCATGCAACTGGTTCTTAATTCTATCTCGACAAATCCCAGGGCGCACAGTAAATTCAACTCTCATAATGATTTCGCATATTCAATGCTGATGGTGTTCCGGTTCTGCAGGTGGCAAGGTCACTGGCACTGGGTGGTCCTTTTACTCCCCAAGCCTCAAACGATCACTCAGCTCAGGGGTTCCACATCAATTCGGTCCTCGACACTCCGAGAGGTACTATGGCGCTGCGTGGTAGATCCTCCGATGAGAGCTTCACCTTCAGGATCATTCGCACTGGGGGGGACAGTCGCCGCACCGTTGAGCCTCTGCCGCCGCCGGAGGGCAAAACCCCATAGTGAGGATGTCGGAGGAATGCGGCGCCAAGTTCCCCCACAAGGTTCCAGGGGTGGAGAAAGGGGGCAACTAAGCGTAGTGTCACTGCTCTCAAGGTCTGTGCCGCCCCATGATAGACCATACCGTCGCTGATACGTCTAGTTCAGCTCGAAATGACAAATCTCTTGGCTCGAGATTTCCGTGGTACCAATTTGACATGTTTTCTCTCTTAGTTCCGGCATTCAACATGCGAATCATATCCATGGATTCCAGCTTGTTTCGTATTCAACATGCGAAGGTATCGCTGCAGAGTCGTTGTACAACCCTTGTTGTTTTGTTACCAGTAACCCACTGATTTTCATGGCTCTCCGGCGTGAATGACCTTACGGGTCATGAAAGTTGACAGGATACAGGACTGGCAACAGACCGTGGTAGCACAGCATAGGAGGTCTGAGTCAGGTCGCGCCAAATCACGATTTTCTGACATTTTTCACGAACTCGAGAAATAGGGGTCGACGACGAAAGTAATCCCAAGAGTCAGCGAAAGCGAACAGAAGTCAATAAATAACTCATCAGTGGTCCACTTCACATGGGTTTCACACTTGAGCACATAATACAAGACAGTACACCTCCATTAAATAAAATGAGTATCGCATACAAATCCCGAGCTACCTATAGGTTAATTTCATTTCTAGAACAAACCCAACGGAATCCCGCGCTGGCCCCGCCTATTTCTCAAAGGCCATGAGATCCTTTCGGACGCCGTCCAACATCTTCATCATCTGCACCAATTCCGTCCGTTTAACCACGATCGCGGGATCCTCCGTGAGATCCTGCAGCTGGGAAACAAACTACTTGTACAAAATGCATGTACAAATTTGCATGGACATTGTGATGCATTGAGTGAGGGTCATCTGAAAGTGGAGCGAGCAGACGTACTGGGCAGAGCATTGTCTATGGCTGCACAGAATAATCAGCAAACAAAAACCAACGCGAAAACATCCATACTGTCGATATCTTTTCCAAACTGCAAATACCATCAGACAAGACCGGCCAAGAGGTACACACAATGCGTCCTCTACCGACACCACCTGCACCTGCGCCTCGTCTCCGTCCCCATTCCCCCATTCTCCCCCGTGCCGCCCTCCCCGTCTGCATCCTCCGCCTTTGCACCCCAGAACTTGCGATCGAGCCGGGCAAACTCGCCCCTTTATTTGTTTCATAATGTAACCAGCATCCACTCTCAAAACTTAAAACTCAAGGGCCAATACGGACTTCACTTGTTGACAGCTCTAGAGTCAGGGCAATATCCATTATTATATGTTCATCCTCGTTTGAAATACTCGGTAGTTCCTATTGACACATACCTACTCAATTATTAACCATCCGACATCCATTTGATTTTCAGGGAATGCAAATTACAATGTTCACTACCATTTGCTAGCTGTAAAGACAACATGGTACCTAAACAATCAGGCTTCAGAGTCACCACTATCATTGCCAACAAGTTCGTCATATTGTGCTTCAAGGTACTCTGCCTCTTGGTACCTTCCAAGTTCACGGTATGTAGCAGCTAAATTTCCCATAGCCATCACTGTGCGTGGATGGCCTGCACCGAGCACCTGCTTCTGCTTCTCCAGCACAATACTTTCAAGTGGCTCTGCCTCTTGGTACCTTCCAAGTTTGTAATATGTGGTAGCCAAATTTGCCATAGCCAACAGCGTGCCTGGATGATCTGCACCGAGCAGCTGCTTCTGCTTCTCCAGAACAATGCTTTCAAGTTGCTCCGCCTCTTGGTATCTTCCAAGTTCACGGTATGTGGCAGCCAAATTTGCCATAGCCAACAGTGTGGCTGGATGGTCTGCACCGAGCACCTGCTTCCGCTGCTCCAGCACAATGACTTCAAGTGGCTCTGCCACTTGATACCTTCCAAGTTCGCGGTATGTGCCAGCCAAATTTTCCATAGCCCTCAGTGTGTCTGGATGGTCTGCACCAAGCAGCTGCTTCCGCTTCTCCAGCACAGTGGCATCAAGTAGCTCTGCCTCTTGGTACCTTCCAAGTGTGCGGTATGTGGTAGCCAAATTTCCCATAGCCAACAGCGTGTCAGGATGGTCAGCACCAATCAGCTGCTTCTGCTTCTCCAGCACAATGCTGTCAAGTGGCTCTGCCTCTTGGTACCTTCCAAGTTGGTGGTATGTGGTAGCCAAATTTGCCATAGCGGACAGTGTGTCTGGATGGTCTGCACCGAATGCCTGGTTCCGCTTTTCCAGCACAGTGCTTTCAAGTGGCTCTGCCTCTTGGTACCTTCCAAGTTCACAGTATGTGGCAGCCAAATTTGCCATAGCCGTCAGCATGTCTGGATGGTCTGCACCGAGCAGCTGCTTCCGCTTCTCCAGCACAATGCTTTCAAGTGGCTCTGCCTCTTGATACCTTCCAAGTTCACGGTATGTAGCAGCCAAATTTGCCATAGCCGACAGCGTGTCTGGATGGTCTGCACCAAGGAGCTGCTTCCACTTCTCCAGCACCATAAATTCCAGATACTCTGCTTCTCTGAATCTGCCCGAGTCGAAGTATACCCTAGCATATTTGTTGTGGAACACTGACTTTATAGTCATTCGGTCTTGAATCAGTGGGTCTATATGAGGCATTAACCCAATTCTGAACAGATAGGCATCCTCTGTGAGATTGATTGACATCCCCATGATATCTGCCATGCATTCTCGTGCTACAGGTTCATCATCCAGAGTATGTTGGCACCATGAGTGCACAAGTGGATGAATAGATAGGGTATCACTGATATTATGCCTATCAATAAGAGTATATCCTTGAATTTCAGCAATGATATCCATGAATTGTTGAGGGTCCCAAGTGCCTGAAACTGACAAGAAGTTCTGAAGGAATTTTCTGGCTTCCTGGAGAGTTTGAGCTTCCTGCTCATCATCATAGATTGAACTTTTAGCTGCATGCTCAAAAATTGATTCCGGGATGCTATCATGATGCAACAATGAGCAGAGTTGTAGAAACCTTGCTGCTGCCTTGCTCAGTTGCTCAAAGCTAATTTGCCAGGTTGTATACACAGTCCATCTATAATCATCATGAGACTGTGCTGAATGCTGGCTGAGGAGTTTGACATGATTGTGTCTGTAAATGGAGAGATACCGGTGCAGACAATCAAATTTGGAGATATATGCACCAGCCTGGATGATTGCAAGGGTAGAAAGGAAAGTTCCTAAGCAGGCCCAATCAGACATACCTCAGAGAGTGTTGTAAATAAAATACCTTAACAATTTCTGAAGCACTCTGAGCACTTTCAATGGTTTTCTCCTTGACAGCACTCAGTAGCAGCAGTTCAATTGCATCAGTCTCGTTCATGTCCCCAACTCTGGAGTGTGACCTAGGTCCATGGACAGCTAGTTGCGGGTTTCGTGATGTGATGATAATGTTTCCATGTGTGCATTTGGGGAAAAAGTGGAAGAGATCAATGCTTGGATCATCTGCATTGTCAAACAGCAATACCCACTCCTCTCTCTGGGAGATCAGCCATAGTAATCCATCTTCTGAGCTTTGTCCAATTTTGTGGGAAATGGCTATATTCTTGAGGGCTGTATCAAGAGTTTGGAGCGAGCTGGCATTGATGAAAAACTGTTTCGTAAATCTGAATCAAGCAGTCAGCAGTGATGAATTATACATTATCTAACAATGTTTACCGAGGAGGTTGATGTCTGCTGATCATGTCAAGGAATTTCAAAGCTATCTGTGTTTTTCCAGAGCCACCCAGGCCATGGAGAACATATATTTGTCTTTCCCCGATATCCTTTGAAAAGTACTCATCCATTTTTGCAAGAATATCTTGCCTACCCTGGAATATCCGGGAGGGAGGAGGACATCTGACAAGAGCCAGAGCAGGGTTGAATTGTTGGAATTCAATAGCAGTTGGCACAGCATCTGGAAACAATTTCATTACACATCGCCAGCACTCACATGGAGGGAAATTTTACTGAGACTTTGAGTGGAAACTCTTCCAATCTTTTCCACAAGACTCTTCACTGCATCCACAAGTTGGTTTTGTATAGGATGAGACAGGAGGTATTGCCTGGTGTTAGCTGCTACATCACCAAGTCTCTCCCACTGATTTAACTGGATGTCCTGCATGCCCCGTTCGACATTGAAGCGGAAATAGACATGTGGAACTGGATCAAAATGGTGTGCAGAGAGCTGATGTTGTTTTTCGCAGTCCATAGCTATCCCCTTGATTGCCTCGATGACATCAAGAGGGAAAACACGCTTTAGCAGAGATGGTTTGGGAATTTTGATGGTATGAGGCTGTCCCGTACCGAGGCTGATGATACATGCAATCTGACGGTCTGGAAACATAACCTGGGCTTCCAATAGCAGGGCAGCTATAGGGTTGTTTTGGCCCATACCTCCATCAATGAATGCCTCCTCAATGCCAGGAGATCCAATTCGAATCTGTTTGAAGAATGTTGGGGCAGCGCTAGTGGCCCGGCCTGCCTGCCAGATTGTACAGTCCATGGCTGGATTATTGGTAGTGTTGTATGTCCGGAATAGAACAGGGAGGGACATGTTTGCAGCATTCATGGCACATACAAACCTAGATTAAAGATTTCTTTTAGCATTGGCACACGTGATAGAATCCTTTGGACAGACACTTTGCAAGGGTTGTCTCGAGTATCTTCCATTCCCTCCTCTGGGTCTTGTGACGCGGAATGAGCCCCCACGATTCCCTTCATCGTTTTCTCCAATTTTGATGCCTTGAACCTTCCATTGCTTCCTTGGGACTTCACATTGGAGAAGACCTCCTTGGATAGTTCTCCATATGCTTTCACAGCATCTTTGACACTCATTCGGAGTCGCCCAAGCATCAGCGCAATCAATCTGACACGATTTGAGAACCCAACATATTTTATGTATTAGCAGGGCACACACCCGCCGGTACTCGTTCCACCGATCAGATCGAAATAATCGCAAGGGCGGGGAAGATCAGGAAGATCTTCTACAACCTTGAGTTTCCACATAAGATCTTCCAGGATGATGAGCATAGACAGTCCACGAATACCCCCACCATCTGGATGAGATCATGAGTAAGATAATTATGTAACAAATGCACCGCATAGCATACCGAGCGACAGCAAGCGTAGTCCAGGGGTCCCGGGATTGTTCATGGCGAGCACTGGGGGAGGGTTTCACCTGCACAGTAGGTCAAAATGCGAAGAGAGGAAGCGAGGCAGTGTGGCTGCCAGCAGGATGGGCAGGTGTCATGTCACGCTTTGTGCATTGCTATGGCAACCGAGGTCATAGCACATCCTCGATCAAAACCTGAGTGTGCCGGACAGCACGCCGTTTCCCGTCGATTTTTCCAGAAGTTTGGCTCTGTCATTTTTCAAGGGCTCATGGCACATGTCTGTTGTTAAGTTGAACCCGATTGGGTTAACGAGACTTAAACACAGGCTGCCATCCCGAATCATGATGGCAGTTGTGACATGCCGTGAGGCCGACGTTTAACAGGTAAGTTTGGCGGGTCGGTTGCGAGTGGGTAAAGATTCTGT